>JBBPMH010000932.1:0-13901 GCA_038090235.1 Pulveroboletus ravenelii
GACATGCGCAGAATCCGAGAACTCGGCTTCCCATGGCTGGAGGTAGCGATACAAATTAGGAACAAGTTGTCAAGTGTCTGCAGAGAAGGTCTACCTATACATTGGTTGGCAACTAATCTAATAAAAACGGAACTGGAAAAGCTTTAGGAATTAAACGAGCAATAAATCAGAAAATATCTGGACGACTGCGTATTGTCTGAGGTGAACTTGTCGTTTCGGTCGTAAGGGAGGAAAAAAGTACGTTAAATGCGAATGGGAATCCCAGTGGATATGGGCGCGAATTAGGGAGAAAACGGGTAAGCAGGGCAAATGTCGTCACACGAAAACCAGCATCCATCTAATTGTACCTCCTTCTTTCTCCGGTACTTTGTGATGGAATGAATTTGGCCAGCACGCTCACCGACTAGTATTAATGCGTGCTTGTCCTTCCCGCTGCCGTTCGGGAGGGCAGGCTTCAGAAACTTCGCAGGGATGTAATGATGCTCAAGTCCTGACCCTCTGTTGTGTCCCGGGACAGTGACCGAGACAGAGCCTTCAGGGCTAGGACCAGAGGGCCCACAAAAGCGGTCGGGACAGGTTGTACGAGCGACGCGGTTGAGGAATGACCCGCCCTTAAATCGCAGGTCCACATTGAATGCAAGGTGAAATCCCGTGAAGTCGCAAAAACTGTCATTGAAAAGCCAAGGAATTTGACCTGGACAGCAGATTGGTAGGTTGTCCTGTATAGTAGAAAGTATAATACATACCCTGGAGGTCTGAGGGCTGCACGCGAGGAGTGGGGACGTCGGAGGGTGTTACGGCCCATGCTGGGTCTTCAGGTGCAGAAGGAAGCTCTGCAGTAGATGCTTGCAGAGACGGCGGCGGGGTCTTACGCAGCCCTTTGTCAACTTGCGGGATGAAGGAACTACGAACAAGTTCCATTAATTGTGTCAGGCGGAATTGATCCAACATTCTACCCGTCAGGAGAACACCAGAACTAAAGGAATGGATCAGAATCGCCCGGAAGAATAGCAATATCTAAAAGACCTACGGTGAGGAAATGTACCGGTTAGAGACGTTCAGAGCTGGGTGCCCATGTAAAGATACGACGCTCTGGTCCCGGCCCAGAGCAAACAGCATCCCCCGTTTTCCCTTGAATGCACCACCGACAATCCAAACTTCCTTGCCCACCAGCCTGGACGCCTCGCGCAGGGAGAAGTCCGCGACCTTCACGCACCAGATTAAGGGAACGGTGACCTGTACATATATGTCATAAGTATGGAAGAATGGCAAAGAGGGGGTACCCACCACAAGACTGTCCTGAAACACCAGATCGAGGCGAGCTTCGCGATAATGAAGCTTTTTCACGACTCCTCGACGACTCCAGTGTTCTCCTCTTGCAACTCTGACTTCGTCTCCGATGGTCACATCATACCCCTTTTCTTTGGTGAAACTGAGGGTGTTGGGGGACGACGTAGACACAATATTCGAGACATGGACACATGCTCGCTCGCCACTCAAACCCCCGAGATCCGCATCAGGTTGTTCATTTGGATCCGTGGGGACCAAAATCCAAACCAAACCTTCGTCCATCTGGTCGATGTAGCCCCGAAGGCCACGGTGCGGGCCATCAACAACACGCGCCCAGTCACCAAGCTGGAGGCTCGTATCTTTACACTGCGGGGGATGAAGGAGTGGCGGTTCGGGGTGCTGCGATGACAATCGAAGGTCGGGATTCCAGGTCCCCACGTAGAAGTTTGAGACTTGAATCTAAAAAAATTAGGTCATGAAACGATATAGCAGTAATCATACTCACCTCGCGGGACAGGTCGGTCGACGAACAGAGGACAATTTTGTCTTCCAGGATTGTGGTGACCATGCCCTCGTAACCACGGTCGGGACCAGCGATGACACGTAGGCGGTCTCCGGCAGAGAATACACGACGTTGCTCCATAAGAGAGCAATCGTATACTTGATTGTCCAGGAGGAGGGATACCGATCGTTTGTAGACGTCGACAGTGATTACCGACACCTTCTTACCAAACAGCTCAGGGGATGATGAATGGACGAAATCTCCTTCTACCCAGAACTGGGAAGAGAAGAGGACGAGAGTTTCCTCTGTCAGAGATGGATCGATCCCCGCCTGTGCGTGTAGGCAAAGTTCGTCTGGATGGGGAATGGGTACGGACTCGACGTCATCCCTCGTCAGTGGGAGACGAAGAAGGCCGGCGAAATAGGAGGCATCGCCGCACTGAAAGGCAGTTATGCCCCTCGAATTCTCGATCAGGGTCAGGACTAAGCCAGCCTTGCAGGCGGTCTGACTGTCGAACAAAGCCCTGATTTTCTGCGACTTCTCCTTGGGCAGGTCATACGGACGCTCCCGAGGCACGACCAGGACATTGACCGCATCACCAACGCAGTTGAGCACATAGCCCAAGTCGTTCCTGTACTTGCCCTTCCTAATAACCCGCACCCAGCTTCGGCAAGGTAGCGCAGGACGCGTGGTGAAAATTTGACAGGCCTCCGCGGGGGGGACGAGAATGATGTCACGCACCATGCCTCGATGGGAGGGGGGCATAGCGGACCAGATCTTCACAGGGGTGGAACCGTGCACATACAAGCGTCGGGGGAGCCAAGGGATAACTAGAGCCTCAGAGACGTGAGGCTTGAGAACTTCGAGGACATAGCGGGCAGTGTAGTCTGTAGCAAGATGTCAGCAAGAAAACGTACGCTAGAGGCTCGTTGCTCACCGGAATAAAAATCCATGAAGTAACACTGAATATCGTCGCCCCCCAGTGGTGTGCAAGAGTGGTGGCGGGGATGGGTATCAGTGTTGGTGTAACGGTCAGCGATTCCGTCCAAGTCTTTGGCAAAGGTGTGGAGCCCTGACCGACCAATCTGCCTCAAATACGAGGGAACCGGTTCAATTTCACCATCTAAGTTGGAAGATTCTTCATCTTCCTCTCCCTCTTCGTCTTCATCTTCCTCTATGGCACGTAGATCCAAATACCTGCTGATGTCGAGTTTGTGGCGTTTCTGCGACCGCTTGGACCCGTTTGAAGGCCTCCGACCGCACGACATGACTGGGCGTGAAGATCCTGGGGTTGGTGCAGGGCTATTGCGTGCATTATCAGCAAAAGAGATCCCGCGAGCTCTGGCCTCCTCGACGACAATATTGACAGCGGAAACGAGGTGATTTTCTGTGGGGTCTGAGGCAATCTCAACCTTCTTGAATACGTCTCTCCACTCGTTGTAGTCGTAGGTCCCGAGCTTAGATAGTTCATTCTCCAAATCGACAAAGGAGAGGGAGTCGGCAGCCCACTGCTTTACTAGGAGCCAAGCCGCGCAGACCTCAGTGAGAAGCGACATGAAGCACACTGTCAATAGCGTGCGGATTATCAACACTATCCAAAAAATGGAAGATAGTAATTTACTTACAAGTGCGTGGGTATGTGGATGTATAGTCTAGTAGATGTTCGCGATAGTCAGTATCTACTTTGTCAACGAGTCTCGAGGAGACTCACTAAGTTTGCGTCTTGTAATAGCCTTTCGATGAACTTGTCTCCGATGAGGTTCTTCAATTATGTTATTCTAATCCTACAGATATTTTCAAATCAGTCCATTAATGCTAGTCAATGAGTCTCAAGGAGACTCACTAGGATGGTGTCCCGTAATAGCTCCCCGACGAACGTGTCTTCGACGAAGTTCTTCGATGTAGTCTAATCCTACAGATATTTTCGAATCAGTCTGTTAACACTAGCCACTTAATTTGAATGCACTTGTGGTATCCGATTATATGGTCACACTACTAATGGTATTACTACTGCCTAATACTACTGGATGCCACGAACTGCTAATACGAACGGGAAAGAGTTGTGTCATTGTTAAGCGAGCCGCTATATACTGGAACGACACAATCATTTCCCATGGAACAATGGGAGCGATTCGAAGCGGGCAAATGTTGCACAGCTTGGGCTTAATAACGCGAAATAATAATACACCTGTGGTCTGGAGAATTAGAATTTGTTCCACAGTAGAGATATTATCGTTACTTACTCTCTTGAACAAATCGATTCATCTGGTGATAGGTATCATCGTCGTCAATAATTGTTTTTGAAGGTTCATTATAAGCTCTATACTAATTCAGTAATCGAGCCATACATTAAGGTATACTGCCAGAAGATAATCTTATCTAAGTATTAGTTATGTGGGGGAAGGAAAGAGTAACATTGTGGCAGTGAAGGACTTATAAACTGCAATGAGTGATGGTTCAAACTCAGACAAGCTCAGCCGGGAAAATGCGACGTGTGAATTATCCAGACGCTGACAAATTCTGTTTCCAAATGCGGCAAGACACTCGTTCCAGTATATAAGCCCGACTTTTTCTCATGGGCACTTCTTTTTGCTTTTCTTCCTCCTGCCTGCCTTACTAGTGTAGTACCATAGTGTTTGTAGTAACGATGTATTACTTAGTACTTAACTTTACAGCGGTTTCCAAAAGTCCGTGGAAAGTTGCAAAAACATTTGAGCGGTCCAGTCATCACATGTCCAGGACCCCAGATGTATCAGTAGCTAATGTAATGCTAGGTTTTTTTTTTTCTGGCTGCTGTGATCAAGCATGTCAACGCCATTCCCAACTCGAGACTTTGGGGACGACTTAGAAATTGAGCAGACATTCTCCATTTCACTAACTGTCTATTCAAAAATCAAAAAGACAACTCGAGGTAAATCGACCTCAAAGGAAGAGAAGTCGATGAAAACAAAGGAGCTTGTCTTTGCAATCAAATCCTCAAACTATGTCGACTTTCTGAAGAGCATGCTTCAAAAGCACGGCCAGGTGGACTACGAGGTCACGGCAAGGAAGCATTATCCTTTTAGATACACTCTGCCGAAAACGAAAGGGTTAAATTTTTATTCTTTTCGTGCAACTTCAGCTAATGACCGCTATTCTAGGCAATGGGCAGCAGTTGATGCAATTGATGTTGACAATATTGCTGATTACCAGGAAATGGTAATAAAAGTTACTGAAAGTAAGCCATTGGTCGTCAAGATACTTATTGACATGCGACACATCCAGAAACTGCCTCGATTGCAGACCAGTTCTGCAGACGACTCAACAGAACATTCTAGTGATAGTAAGGTAAGTTTATTGCATTTGGCTCGCAGATACAACCTTACTACCACTACTTTACAGGCAAAAACTCATTCCACATCTTGGAAAACGGACCTTGATGAGCACTTGGGTCGATGGCACATCAAGCTTGAGCAGAAATATAGAAACGAGCACGACAATGGGTTGACATATGTCGGGCCTTTTGGTCCTCTCATTCTAACAGGACTGATGATTCTTGATTGGGCACGTGCACTCAAGGAGGGTCATGCGACTCTATCCACCCCACCCAACATCGATTCATTCAATTCTGCGAACAAGGTGCCCATTCTCCATGTGAAGAGAGCCTCAGTGCAATTACCATCATTGCCATCTGCACCACCGCCATCAGCACCAGCAGCCATTGATGTCAATTCATTGACATCTGTCCTTTTGATACAGACACTGGCCCAATCAGGTCTTCTTTCATCGGCCGCAGGTACAGCAACTCCCACGAATTCATCTATGCAAGCACCTCTCATACCCAGCCCTCAGACTCCAACCCAGCATAAGACCTGCGACTCATCACCGGTTCTCGTTCCATCTCCATCTCATTTGACATGCTATTTAGAACATGCCGAAGCGCATTTAGGAGTCCGTCACACACTCACCTACAAGAGTTCACTGCAACTCAATGGAATTGGCCTGGACATTCTTGCAGATGTCGAGGACAAATTTCTTACTGATCTCAGCGTCTCTGCAGGTGATGTAATCTGCTTGAAAAAGGGTAGTACAGCATGGTGGAACAGACCAGATGCGAAGCGAAAGCGGAGTGATACAGTGTCATCGGACACTCAATCCGAAGTCCAAGCAATGAAGAGAGTCACTTATCAGAAGTGGTACCATGATGGAGGTGGCTCTCGATTCACCGGACCGCCAATGCAGGCAGGTGATAGTCCACCTGACATGAACTATGATCTTCTTTATTTTAGTGATGGTCAGAACCAATGGCTTCCTGTTCCGCATGGATTTACTATCGTAGAGGATGCAGAACCAGATCAGTTTGGCAATTTCTTTTAGTCCTTTTGATTTTTGCTATACACGTACACTGTCTGTAACTATGTCGCAAACTCATGTAACTTGCATGTTACATGTGCAATTTAGACCTATTCAGAACTTGGTACACAATACAATACATAGAGCAGAGAGCGACAAGAAGTAACAAACGACACAAAGTACAGTACTAGGTGTGCTACATGATATAACCTGACACCCTAAAATAACCCTTGGCTTTGTCAGATGTGATACTCTGACAAGCGTGGATGATCGACATCATCGGCGAATCATTAGAACCTTCACGACAGAGGAAAGCTTTGATTGTTGAAAATGCTTGCTCGATCAGGTTATAATCGGGTGAGTATGGCGGGAGATAAATGAGCTTGCATTCTTGTGTGGGATTAGCGTCAACATTATATTTGTACCATAAAATACTTACGATGTTTGTTTTCAACCAACTGACGGATTCACTCATTGTGATGGATGTGGCAGTTATCCATGATGAGTATGCTACAAGGTCCAGGGTAGGGATTGGTGAATTGCATCTGTATGAAGCCAAGTTAGTAATCGATGAACCGGCATGCAAGAAGAAAAAAACAAGTATTACAACGAGATCCTTGATAAACTTGAGAAATCGCTCGCTATCGACAGGACCATCCACAATATCGTATACGATGATGCCATTGAGTGTGATAACTGGGACGATTGAGTACTGCATACCTCTGACAAATCGCTGCTGAACCACACAATGGACTCTCTTTCCTGAGTGCCCATACCTTCGTGAAACTGTGCATTCATTCTTTGCAGCCTCATCAATAAACATCAGCATCCCAGTATCTGGTGCTTCCTCAGCAATGCGGTTCATGTAAATTGCTCATAGCAATTCATTTCGTTCATATGCATGGGCAGAAATAATCTTGCAGCTCACACCAAGCTGCTGAAGAGCATGGTAAAGAGTCGGGAGAGTAGTGCGAACACTGCATTTGAGCCACAGCTTGTCCCTTAGTTCATCAAGATAGAGAGTTTTCCAATGATCTAGAAGAGATGAAAGAAACACAAGATTGGCATGGCTGAGAGAACGAGGGCGGCCCACCACGCATGAGTAGTTATAGATGTTCGAGACGACACCATATTGTTTGTAGAGACGGAGGACCAGATAGATGAGGGATTTTTTGATTCCAAGTTGATGACAGATCTCTTTGACAGAGGCACCTTCATGGTAAAGGACTGGGATACGGGCCCTCAGGGCCTGTGATGTCTGGTGTCTGTGCATCATAGACAAGGGTTGGGGGACTGAATGGACGACGCTGAAAGCCTACCGCTGCCAACATGTATTAGTTTGTTTGGTGTTAGATACATCTGGGGTCCTGGACATGTGATGGCTAAATTGCTCAAATGTTTTTGCAACTTTCCACGGACTTTTGGAATCCGCTGTAACGAGATTAGACTGAGAAGGGACATAGTAGCATCAATAAGCCGTCACTAAACATCAATTTGAAGTAGGCATATTGTCATGGTTGCACACTGATATTACCATGCAGAAGGCACCCCACGATACTAGATGAATGATTACCCGTGGCTATTAGAGTAGGTTTGATTGCACTCTGGTAAACTGGTTGATGTTAACGCATTGAAATAGATCGCAATCCGAAAGTCGTTGCTTACGGTGTCTAAAACAATGTACCGGTTGTAATGCTATTGATCTATAGGTACAATATCAGATTCTCAGGCTTGGATAGTGATGCTGAATTCGACATCTCTGGAAACAGACTGATCTCGAATCTTATCATAACCAATCACGACATTCAAAGAATTTATTACAAAAGATCATCGCTGACCTCGACGTACAAGGTGAGTTCAACAACATGTTGTGGATATTGTGTGGATGACATGTGTATGCCTGCAGGCAGCTTCCAGTGAGCTTCCGTGCTTTTCTGGACTCTTCGACATGGCACCCTCTTGTCCCTCTGTGTGACATGTGCTCGGGGAGGCCGCAACCATCCTGAAGATGTGCTCTATCTGTGGCAACAAGTTTAAACAGCAAGGGCTTTTGTCTCACGAAAGGAGCTGCAAGCAGCGGAAGGAAAAAGAAAATGACAGCTTGTTCGCCTCCCGTTGTTATGCGGAGGCTCAGGAAGGTAAGGCTGATCTTGATCACGAGCTATCTCGGTATTCAAACCTCGCTCTAGCAGAAAGACGTGCTGCAATAGCAGCAGCAGTACCAGGATTTGCTAGTGATGCAGGGCTGTCCAATGTCTTGGCATTCGCTACTGGTGAACCACCTGCATCGCTTTCCCCCTCCTTTCCAATGGACAACGGTGAGCTTTCTGATGTTGTATATGTCCATATTAATTCCCGGGAGCCTGATTCTGTTTTGTATTAGCTGTTATGCCTGGTGCCAATCCTGGACCATTCAATGAACCATTTGGAGAGTTTGGACTACACGAGGAACAAGGTGGGCTTTGTACTTTATACATGTCATTGTGCTGACGGTTGTACCACAGTCCTCCCTGGGATCTCTCAACCAGGACGATCATGCAACGACCCCGACTTGTCTGAATTTAAGACTGAATATCATCCTTGCACTCGATGCAAGCCTATCTACCAATCTTACGAAGACTTCCATGCTCAGTCAAGAGTCCTTCGCAGTGTGGTAGACCCGACTCCCTGGAGTCCATTTCATCCTCGCGGTAACTTCGAGTTTGCAGAGATTGCACTTGATGCCTCTTTAAACAAAAGGCAGGTTGAGATACTCCTCGACCTTTTTGCACGAGTTGCCCATGGTGACGCTCAGATCACGATCAAGAACAACTCAGAACTTCATGCAGCCTACGATTCTGTGGGAAAGCAGCTCACTCCTGTGTGTTATATTTGATCCTTTCATTTTATCTCTGCTTAATTCCTGTGTGTTTCAGTTCCTAAAACATCTGATAACTGTACTGTACAAGAAGGAGGAAAGGACATATGAGGTTCATACGCGTTCTGTGTGGCAGTGGGCCCTCAACCTTCTCCAAAATCCTATGCTTGCCCCTCACTTTGAGTGGGATGCCCGGCATGTCTACAAGGGCAACTCCGCTGGCAAATTTGAACATCTCTACGATGAACCATGGGCTGGAGATAGCTGGTGGGACATTCAAGTACGTATGTAGTATTATTTGTTAGAGCACATCGTAATTAAATATTGTATCAATCTCAGTCGAGATTACTGCATGGGATCGAGAACACCAGGCCATTCGCTCTAATACTGTATGCAGACAAGTCGAAGTTGTCAAGTTTTGATACAGTGAAGGGATACCCCATCGTCATTCGGTGTGCAAACTTACTAGTCGAGCTATGGAATAGCAAGCAAATAGGAGGTGGAACAGTTGTAGGATGGCTCCCAATCGTGAGTTACATTTCACTTTAATACGAACATCTAATGATAAATATTCATGGGCAGGTCGGGGAAGACCCTGAGGAAGAGGGAAAGCTTGGCTATACGAATCTCAAATGCCTCGTCTGGCACGAGGCAATCCTCAAGTTACTAGAGGAGGTTATCCAACACTCCCGCTCTGGATATGCGTATACTTCGCCATATGACAAGATCATGCGCTGGCTGTTTCCCGTGATCTTAATACTTTCAGCAGACTATGAAGAACAGTAAGTTCTGTAACATATAACGTTGATAACTATGCCTTTCCGCTCACACGTTACATGATACAGATGTATGATGGCTCTTATTCGTGGCCGTGGTGGAAAATGCCCCTGCCCAGTTTGCTTGGTTCCCAAGGAGCATCTCCACGACCTTTCCCAGACCTTTCCATTGCGGTCTCATAGCGAAGGCGAGGAAGCACTGCAAGTTTATACGCAAAATCGAGCTGCGGGTGAAGCCCTTCTTAAAGCACTCGGATTGCGCCCAGTTTCGGTTAGTTATCCCTACTGATAGTAACACTCCATTGACTTCAAATCGTACAGAACGTCTTCTGGCTTGTTCGCCACTCATCTCTTCATCAGGCCATAAGCTTCGACCGCCTTCACTGCTTCAACGGTGGTCTATGGGGCCACCACATTTGGCCGGATATGAAAAAAATGTTTGCTTTCCTCGGGCGTAAGACAGAAAAGTCGATAGACCAATAGTGCGTATCATCCGCTTTGGAATTCTGTTGTAAACATTGATGTGCTATCAGTATAGCTAATTTCCCGCGCTGGAGGGGTCTTCAACATTTTCAACAGGCAATAAACGTCTCGTTCGCAGACGGTAACAAGTTGCGGGATCTTTCTGTCGTAAGTCTTCCAATTATCCAGTCACTGATGACTTTCTCTAATCACTATTTACTCTAGCAAATTTTCTATGCTGCGCTTCATGTTCTAAATAACGCAAAAGATAACCCTGCTGGATACAGCCTATTACGAGTCCTAGCCAGCTACCTCCGCCTCGATTCCCTAGTCGGTTTGGATGTCCACATGAATAGTACACTCTCTGCGTTCGAGAATAAACTAGAGACGTTCAACATAGCTTTGAAGGTAAGTTGTTGCTTTATTCTATTCAGCTCAAGATTGATGTGCTGGAAATAGGGGTACATCAAGAATGCCTTGCAACCGAATGCCATCGAAGACCTTAAGACCGACTGGAACTTTCCTAAGGCCCACCTTGCAAAACACTTTGTCCACGATGTTCGTAACAAAGGTGTCGCACGGAACTACAGCACTCGCCCAAACGAGGGCATGCATGGTCCATTAAAGGACGCCTATCAGCTTCGGTCCAATGGGAAGGATGTCGCGGGCCAGGTATGTCGTTCCCATCATAGCTTAATCGCTTCCCTGCATTGTTATTGGTTCACTTATGTTTGAATTAGATCTTGCGAGTCAACCATCACCAACTCGCTGTGAAGCTCATCCGAATGTCCATGGACCATGCTGAAGACTCGAGCATTGATGATGAAACTGCGGGAGAAGACGGAAGTAACTCCGTGGTTGGACAAGGACTCATGGGCCCGGGTGACTGCGGCAGCCTCAGGTTAGGTTCGCGATGTCCGCCAATAACCCTAGCCAACGTGGAGAGCAAGGAGCAATCTGATCGCTCCTTTACTCAATTCCACAAGAAATTCGCTGATTTCCTCAACGCCTCTCTCCCTGCATATGGGTTTCATATCCGATCCTATATCTGGCTTCCTGTTGACTTCCAGGCGCGTGTCCATGCTGACCAAACCTTTCAATTTCCGTCTAATCCTTCCCAATGACAGGTAACCGAATATCGATATATTAGAATAGATTACGAATCGAAAGTCGACTGGAACTTGTCGACCGACCATCTCCGCTGCAACCCCTCCTTTTTTGGACACCCACGATTCGACTCTGTACTTTTTCAAGACTCCGAGACCGAGACGGCTTATGCCCAACTCCAGTTTGTCTTTACATGTAAGATCCCGAACGTTGATAGGACATTGGCCTTCGCTTTCATTCATCCCTATACAGCCAAGACCGGTAACATTCATTCCATCGATCATGATCTCCAGCTCAAGCGTGTGAAGCTGGTGCCCCATGCAAAATGCACCTTCATCCCCCTATGCTCCATCATTCATGGTGCTGTCCTAGCCCCTGACAACAATCATCAGAACGAGTATTTTGTTGTTGAACATATCGACGGGGACATGTACCTCCATTTGAACTCATAGTGTAAGTCGAGACATGTTTTTATGTTCTCTCTCGAGTCATTCTCATCATTGGTGTAGCTCTGCGATATTACTCTTACAGAGGATCAGGGTAGGTGGTATCATGGGGCGTAGTTCAAATTTTTATGTATTTAAATTTAGTCGTCTACGTCGCAGTATCCATGTTCTTCGGACCAGCCCATGCATCCTCCACACACCAATCGCAAGATGCCAGTATCATGTGTCAATTGTCTGACATGATCGCTGCCGAATAAATACCACCATTCAAAACTTAAGTGGTTCGCTACAGAGTAAGCGAGTTTACTCAGCTGCGAGCTCGTAACAGTGTTAATGAATATATCATGTTGAAGGCAGCATGCCCATTTACCTCAAGACAGCACTAAGGCTCTCAACCTACATCGTCAGTTCGGAACCTTGGTCCAGGTTACATCATATCTGACAAAGGACAGGCGTACAGATCCTTCCAAACGGGTTTAAAACACAGGCCTGAATCCTTCAGGCTGCGAACATAAAGTCCTCTGGTAGGTGTCCGTTGTCTTTCGCTGTCCCTTACCTTCTGCTCTACTTTCACAGTCTACTTCAAATGCTCGCTAGCCAGCGCGATGGTTTCAGCTCAGACGAAAACTTTGATCTCAATGCTGACAGCTCTGGCTCGGACCACGACATTGACGATCAACTCCAGAGGGTCATCGCCACTCCTCCAGCCAATGCTCAGGTCCATGAGTTACAGGCGGTAAGTAAAGTTCGGCCGTTGCTCTTATGTTTTGTCTGATAACCTAGTAAGGCACTCGCATGTGCGCAACAAGCCTATCTACAGATGCACGAAAAATTTCTCAGTGCGGAAAAAGAACTGGCCAAGCTCTCCTCAGCGATCCCTGTGAAGAAGCGCGGTCGAATTCTAAACAGCACGGACACGCTAGATGGCCAAATCATGACGGTGGCGAGGAAGTACGTGTTGTTGTATCACTTCTGGGTCATTGATGGTCTCTTTCCTGCCGGTCCAATCCCTGGAGTCGACCCCCGTGATCCAACGCGGTGGGCTTCGAAGGAGTCAAGGCTCAAGGGGGCTTTGATGGAGCTCTATGCCATGGTACCCAAGGGGATGCACGAGTCAATGTCGATCTACAAGCAGTTTGGGTCTGTGGTATATGCGATATGAATTACTGATTCCGATTTCTAACTAGTTGTGATTTTATACTAGTTTACAAGCGCTCTTAATCAAGAGTGGTCGAACATTCTGAAGGCAATCAAGGACATGGCCCCCACCCTGTTTTCAACCTTCGGTCTGGATTCCTCGCTGTTCTCTGGCAACGCTGCTGTGAGGCAAGACAATACAGCTGTCTTACGCCTCCTCAAGAAAGATGGACAAGGGAACTATACTCCCCTTGCTCCAATCCTCTTCGCGAATCCTGGGGAGGTGTCGGCGTCAGGGTTTTTGCAGAGCCCGCTTCTCTTGAAGGTGAGTTGCTCTGGTTCCGAGCTGCTGGGAATGACATGGCACCATAACTTATTAGATTATTCATATCTTACTCTTTGGCAAAGCATCCCTCTCGAATCAAAAGCGCGGCTGTCCAAAGGCAAGGGAGGAGCGATTGGGGATCTTGAGTATCACAGAGGGCTTGGTAGCTGGTGCAGCAATCATGGTGAGTTCGTTTCAGTACCTGATTCACACTTCAACTCACATCCTCTTTTTACAAAACAACAGGCGCGCTTTCTGTTGACACACGACACCGAACTTTCACAAGTCGGCGGACAGACGGGGATCAAATACCTGGAGGACTACGAGTTTTACCTTCAGAGACTGCTCAAACGGACGCCGTGGGCAACTAATACTATCGAATTCTACAATCGTGAAATATTCGGGCAGAACGCTGTACAAGATACCCCGGCGAATGTGGATGCTGCCGCCGCCGCCCCAACCCGCACCTGGGAAGACGACATGTTGGACGCTTTGGACAATGACATGCCCGCTCAACCATCTACCGATATCCATCCCCCGTTCTCTGAGCCTGGAGAAATGCGACAGTCCCCCACACCACTCCCCAGCTCTGGTTCCTTTGTCGCCTCGGAATCATTCAGAGTGAATGTGACCTCCAGGGTCGGCCCGGCCACCAGAACCATGGAAT
>JBBPMH010000933.1:0-13890 GCA_038090235.1 Pulveroboletus ravenelii
CTTGCAATGGTATAGCCATTTTAGAATTGGCATATCTCCACCGTTCCTGGGCCAAATCACATGACCCAAAGACCCATTTGTAGCCATTAGTCAGCACTACATTCCTTCCCACCAAAGCTAAGCGGGATTCCCACGCCCCCTAGTGCTACATCGCACTTAGTACAAAATGGCCAAACATTGCAAGGGTTTTTTCACTCACTGTAACCCAAACATGGCCGCTTTTTCCCACACCCTCTGTAATACTGTATAGCCCAAACATAGCCACTTTTTCCCACACCCCTCATAGCACTGTAGAGTCCAGACATGGGTGCTTTTTCCCATATCCCCTTATAGCCACTTTTACTGATCAATCATGATAATATCAAATTCACACCTGAGACATAGCCAAAAACATTTACCCAACAAATCAGATACTTATCATTAACACATTGCACCTGAATTTATGATTTTGTTCACCTTGCAAATTAATAAGCAGATTCTGAAGAATTTTATGGATATGTACACATTTGTTATCTTAGGACATATGGTGCCCAAGTTTATCTAAAATAGGCTGACCTTGTCCAGATTAGTAATAAAGTTTTATCAGATTTGAAACAATAGCCAGAATATGCACATAATATATGACAAATACAAATTGGAAAGGTCATTTTGGGTATTATGACAGTATATACTTGTTACATATTTGAAACAAAGTTTATATCTGTCAGGTATACAGTCTCTGGCCAGGAAGGTAATATATAAGGAAAACATATTCAGAAAATAGCTAAGAAAATGGTTTTCAAGCAAATTCAAGTACTGATTAATGATATATATAGAGGGTATATTAGGGGTCCACTCAGTGGGCTGCTTAGTGGTCCCCTGAGAGTGCCTTTAAGTAGAGGGATAAGGCACCTGTGTAGTGCATGAACTTGGGGGATATGAATACTATATGCATTGGACTGGCTAGACTTGAAATAGCAATGTCCTTCCAGATGAAGAGCACTGAGTGGGTACCAGCAGTCAAGCCTTGGTACCAGGCATCATTGTACCAGTTGCAAGGAAGGCCTGAGATTGGGGTCAATTTTACTTCTTTCTTCCCTGCTTTCTAATGATGCTCCAAGGAAGAGTTACCAATCCATTCCAGTATATTTTCTGTTCTGAGAGCTGATTCATAGGTCTCCAGGGACTGAAATAAGTGAGAAATGCCAGTATTGATCCAAGAAAGCTCAAGATGGTGGAGCACCTTTGGCTTTGAAGCAGGAGGACAATCAGTTTCATCACCACTCATACCCTTGGCACCAAGTCTGCCAATAATCTTGTGAATGGTGTCCCACTTCTCAGGATCTTGAGAACAATTTTGCAATACAATTTTGTTGCACCTCACCAATGTCTTCAACATAATGATAAGCAAAAACAAAATCCAATTGTCACAATAACATACCCTATGGTGATGAGCAATCATTCTATCACCTTTCTGATGTTTCTCCTCCATTACAGCTATGCAGGCCATTATCTGGGACTGCTTGTTGTAGTCGGTGACACTGATTTTAGCTTGCATTTGGTGAGCTTGGTGTGTTCTGACTAGCTTCTGTTTGCACAATTTATGAATAATTTGAAGGCTCATGGTTTTCTTGTCAAAAATGACATCTGGGCATGCACCACCTTTGAGGTTATTATAGAAATCAAGTGATAGAATAGAGATAACTTCAGAGTTCCAATGTGAAGAGACCAGTGGACTGTAATTCAAGTCCAATGCAATGTTCTCCAGCAATGGGGGTGAGACACTGTCTTGATTAAATACATGTAGTGTCAGCTGGGGCTGAAGCAGGAAGCTTGTCTTTGGGTCCAAACTGAATAATTTTCTTTTGCCAAAGATAACTATGGAACACCATCTACATAAATCAGAAAAATTGTAGACTGCTTAAATCTTGGCTTACATGTAGATGATTCCTCTTTTCCCACAGTCCAGGTTTCTTCTGTCTATATGGCACAGCAGCTTCTTCATTGTCACTGTCATAGTCTCTCTCACAAGACAGCTCAGCAGAATGACTTGTATTTGCATTGCACAGTGTAGCTGTCCCTGAATGCTGTGGAAGGGCCAATATCACAAATTAAGACTCCATGAATTCAGTTAGACAGGGAATACAGGTATCAATGATTCCCTGAGTGGTGGGTTCAACAAGCCTTGTAGTTGCTATTTCTAGGTGTGCAGCTACTACTTGGTCTATGGTGGTTTGAAATATTGTGGAAAGCGACAAAGGTCTGCCAGGTGTGATATGATTATGTAAAGGAGAGAGGGTGGGGTGAGATGGCTGAGAGTCTTGGTCTATAGAGGACCTGCTCATCTGAGATGGGATGATGATCTGGTACAGGCCATCAGAAATGCAAAACATAGTAGTGGAGACAACCTACAGCTGGATCTGAATGGTTTAATAGGGGAGATGTTTTGTCCATTGAGATGAAGTCTGGCTGCCAAGGGGTGGCTAGTGATGGAGGAGTTGGAATAAGATATGCTGGTGATTGCATTTTTGAGTTGGGGGCCACATTGTGATGAAAGAAATGATTGTGTGAGTGTGGGAAATGTGATTGCTGACAGAAAGTCTCAGCAGAAGAGTAAGGGTGCTGATGTTCCCAAGGGCTGAGAGATTGAGAATTGCGGTTTCTGTGACCATTCTGATCTCCTATTTCACAGACAGTGGATGTGTGACATGATCAACAGGTGAGATATTGAGAGTCATTAATGTCACATTCATTGGAATTTAGTGCTGGACTAGATGAGTGAGAGAATGACTGGGAAACAATCATGAGATTAGAAATTTGAGATACCTGATTAGTGAAATAAGAGGGGTATAAAATAATAA
This sequence comes from Pulveroboletus ravenelii, assembly GCA_038090235.1. Classification (NCBI taxonomy): domain Eukaryota; kingdom Fungi; phylum Basidiomycota; class Agaricomycetes; order Boletales; family Boletaceae; genus Pulveroboletus; species Pulveroboletus ravenelii. The sequence goes on from JBBPMH010000933.1 coordinate 2,841, forward strand.
AAGAAAAGACCTCAACCCACTGAGGGGGTGGGACTGCTGTGGGGAGCCTCACCATCCAGTGATTCACTGTTGGCAGGGGATGAAGTATCTGTGGAACTATCCTCAGAAATGCTTTTGCAAGGCCTAAACTGAGTATAAGGTGTATATGGTACAGAACAGGTAGTATCAGAAGAAGCTGTCATTTTCACCTGAATAGAAGCTTGATGGTCTGGAACTATGGGGATGTGAGCAAGGCACTGACCAAGGCCCATTTCACATCTCATATATTCCTCTGCCTGCAGAGGGATTAAACTTCCTTGTCAAGATGATGTACATATAGTATGCTTACTGTGTGGGTTATCTTCTCAAGAGCTTGCATTGCAAATTCAGTTGAAAATGGTGATTCTGGATCTTCAATGTGAGATGTGATGCTGTAGGGGTAATGGATGGGGACTCTGGATAACCTACAAAGCACCAACTGTATAAATTATGTGATTGCTATGTTCCTACATTCAATTGTTGGCCATTACTTTTATATCAGAGCAAGGTGGCCAAAAAATGGAGAAATAATATATTGTAAATTCATAGGGGACCATGCCTGTATAGATAGGCTATGAGAATGTAAGGGACAATAACAGACAATATATATGGTGAGGTGCAAAACTGTTACAATGTTTGTACTTTTGTAGTATATGTGATGTAGTATCTGAGAGTGTGGGAATTTCGCTTAGCTTTGGTGGAGGTGTGGAAACTACTAACCCTTGACTACAAATGTTGTCCCTGAGTCATGTGACCCTGTGTAGATGCTATGGAGATATACCCATTTTAATCCACATATGTCATTGTAACAGTTTTGCATCTTTTAATACTGATAGTAGAAGCTCTGGTAAATAGTAGGATAGTTAGTGTTTATTTGGCCTACAAACAAATATACACATGTAAACATTATGTCTGAGTTTGAATTAGCTCCCACACTTCTTTGTTTTCAACCACTACCATCATGTGATCTCTCTCTTCTACTCAAAAGAATACTATTCTATCACAGCTTGATGCTAGTCATTCTACTTGCTCTATTGCCTCTTCTACTGGTCTCAGCATTGCTACTGTGTCCAGACTTTGTTCCAAGGAGCATTCCAACCTTCAAAAGTCCACTGGAGGTTATCCATCAAAGCTTTCCCCCTCTAATATTCGTCATGCTATCCATCTTATTTCATCCCAGGCAGGGAATGTAGTTCAAGTAACCAAAACTCTCTCAGGGATTACCAATCAGCCTCTCCATCCAAGCACCACATGTCGATACCTCAAAAAAGCTGGGATGAAAGCTGTAGTCAAGATTAAATGGCCTTTACTCTCTGCCAAGCATTGTAAAACATATTTGGACTTTGCCTATGCCCATAAAGATTGGACCCTGGAAGATTGGAAGAAGGTGATACAGTCTGATGAGACCAAAATTAATTGTCTTGGCTCAGATGGGCACAAATAGGCTTGGAAAAAGTCAGGAGAGAGGCTCAATGATAGACTGGTCCAAGAAACCTTGAAGTTTGGAGAAGGTTCTGTAATGGTATGGGGCTGTATGACTTGGAAGGGAGTTTGCTTTACAGGATGGTGTCGATAAATACAGTAATCTCAACAACCCTTTCCATACTAACCCTTAATATAGTGCACAGAGCATATCACCAAACAGGGTGGGTATTTTGCTTAGCTTTGGTGGTGACATAAATAATACATACTCTTGGCCACATAATCGCTCCCAGGGTCATGTTATTTGGTCCATATGCAGTGAAGATATGGTTCATTTAAAACAGCAATACCATGGAAAGAGTTTTTGCACTTTTAAATTGAGAAGGGTATTTGGATATTATCAGTACTTGGTATAGCCTTATTTTGCTCTAAGCACTTCCTGAACATTTCTAGGCATACTTTCAATCAATTTCTGACACTTCCCAGGTGCTATATCCCACCACTCTGTCTCAATCTTTTCCTATAACTCATAAATCCCATTAGAAGGGTTTTCATGCCTTGCAAGCCTTTTTTTGAGATAACCCCAGAGGTGTTCAATAGGGTTCAGATCAGGAAACTGTGCAGGCCAAACCATAGTCCTGAATTCTTGCTTCTCTAGCCAGTTCTTAACTATCTTGTAAGTATGCTTGGGATCATTGTCTTGCTGAAAAATGATATTAGAAGGATTGAGACTATAATCCTGCAGGGTATTCAGCAGGTCCTCCTTCAAGATATAGGTCCCCATCCATCCTACCATCAATCTTAGCAGCATATCCAACTCCTTTCCAAGTCATACACCCCCATATCATCAGAGAATCTCTACCAAATTCGAGAATTTTATCTACCAGCCTATCACTAAGCCCCTCACCTGCTCTTTTCCATGCCCATTTATGCCCATCTAACCCTAGGTGATTGATTTTGGTCTCATCAAACTATATTACCTTCTTCCAGTCCTCTATAGTCCAATCCTTGTGAGCATAGACAAAGTCCAAGCTTGTGATACCTAGTAAAAAGAAGAGAATGTTTGAACTTAATCACAGCCTTCATACCAGCTTTATTTGAGTGAAGGCAAACAGTACTAGAAAAGAGGGGTTGGTTGATGATGTTGGTGAGAGCTTTGGTTACTTGGACAGCATTTTCAGCTTTGCCAGAGATAATAAGATGTTGGGCATAACAAATATTGGTAGAGAAAAGCTTGAAAGAATGACCCCTGATAGCTTTGGGAAGAGCAGAATGCTCTTTGGAGAAAAGTTTGGATATGGCAAAGTGGCTAATACCAGTTCTCTTGGAAATAGCTTCACCAGAGTGGCCAGCATCAAGCAAGAAAAGGATAGTGCTTTGTTGAATAAGAGAAAGAGATCTGACCATGATAGTGATTGAGAATCAAGAAGTGCATGAACTTTTTTAAACTCAGACATACTGTTTACATGTATATCTTTGTTTGTACCAACAAACATTGGCAATTATTCTATGATTTGACTGAGATCCTAGTCATCAGTTCAAAAGTGCGAAAACCCTTTCTATGGTATTGCTATTTTAAATGAACCATATCTCCACTGCATGTGGACCAAATCACATGACCCTGGGAGCGATTATGTAGCCAAGAGTATGTACTGTTTATGTCTCAACCAGAGCTGAGCAAAATTCCCACCCTGTTTGGTGACATGCTCTGTGCATCACATTAAGGGTTAATATGGAAAGGGTTTTTGAGGTTACTGTATATCCTCCCTGCTATGTATCACTTGCAAAATTATCACCACTCCATATTGATTAATGTACCACCACAGCTTGCAGTCACTTGAGAAGCAGGCCTTCTCATTGTTGGAGGTGACAGTGGATTTATTTAGATCTTTGACTACCGGATGGGTGCATTTCATGAAAAGCTCAATCATGGGAATGGTGGGCTGCTATTTATCTTTTTTATGTACTTTCCATTAACTCTATTTTCAGCCAGTGATTTGATTATTACAGTAGCTGCACACCACAAGCCCCATTGGTTACATTTAGGCTAATGTCTTCCTAGGGTTTTGAAGGCTTTCAAGGGTGCACCATTGTGATGGGGAGCACACTAGAAGGTCATAGCAACATCAAAGTTTAGAAGCAGGAGCATGAAGTAGGTTGTTTATTTATAATGATAATTCTGTCTGTTGAAGCACCATTGAAGGTCACCAACAACCCTCTCACCACAAATGCATGTTGGCTTTACCTTCAAAGCTTGCAATGCCAAGAATCTCCCCTGTTCCTTCACCAACCTTAACAAGACTGGGATACTCTTGATTCAACAAGCCACCTGTTTCTGTTCTTCAACCAGTCTCTTTAGTACCTCATGGATTCTGTGAAGCTCTTGGTTCACAGGCTTGTCAATGACAATAAGATCTCTGAAATGATATTGAACTAGGCTGAGGAAGAGATTAAGCATGCCATTGATCACGAGGAAATGGGTAGGATCTCAGTGTCAAGGTCCACTCCACTTTACTGCTAACTCCAACAGAAGAGCACATGAAGGGGGTATTGGGCAGAGATCAGAGGGGTGAGGACTTTGGCTTCAGTGACTTGGGGTGGAGCACTATGCCCTGGCAATCTTGGGTCCTTGTATTTCAGAGGTTGGGCAGGAGGGGTTAAAGGGGACAGAGATGGAATCCATCAGATGGGAGAAAGGACAGAGAAGAGGAGATTGCAGAGAAGAGAAGAAGACTGAAAGACTTTAATATTTGAACTGAGGAGTAAGTCCTCAGTGAGTCAGACTTATATACAGGAGTTCAGAGGCAGTACAGTATGTACAAGAACATAGTATCAGAGGCAGATCAGAGAGGCAGAGTAACTAAGCAAGAAATGGAGCTAAGTGAGAATATAATGTAGATGGAGAATGGAGAGATGAAGAATGGAGCCAGTTACCAGTCAAGCAACAACCAGCACCACAGTCAGAGTGGAGTTGGAGCTACAGTACAGAGTGTTAGAGAAAGAGGAAAACTATCTAAGTACAAAGCAGAACAAGCAAAGTGGGTGTGGAGTCAAGTGAAGTTGTCATGGTCATGACATCCAGTATGGTAGCCTGAGAAGTTCTGACCATTGTATACCAGTCTCCTTAAAGATTTTATTAAGCTCTTTCTTCAAGCCTGCATTCCACTACTGAACTGTAGCTTTGTGATATTCTTTACAGGTTTAGAGCTTCCACATCTCAGAGGCAAATTTTCCTTTCTCTGATTTGTGTAACTAGCAAAGGTTACATAGATGTTTACCATTGGGCCCTGTGAAGCCCCCAATCCTTTGAGTAGCAGGTAAGTCATTGATAACTAGCACAATGACAGATCTTAATAATCATCCCTCTGGATGCTCAACAGTTCTTGTAAATCATGTTCCTCTCTGCCATGCTGGCAGAAAGAAGTTAACAAGAGGGTGAAGAAAGTGGTTAATTTCTTCCAGCAAGGGCTCCTTGGGACCAGGGATGACACTGACAACATAAAGATTCTCCACTTGGTAATAGAAACTCAGAGGAAGATTGAGCAAAGCCATAACAATGGACCTGACTGACTTCTTTTTACCCATAGTCTTGTTTCCATAAGTATTGAACCAATCAATGGAGAGACCCCAGGCTAACCTTAGATCATTCCTTTATAGCCCATCTATGAATGATTTACCATCAGAACCTGTGATTTCAGAAATTCTGGTCCTGGCCTTCACATCCCACAGCTGATGCTTGTTGTTCAGCCCAGTTCCACACTCCATCACATCCTCCATGCCTGGACAGCTCAGTATACCAGCCAAAAAGTTGTTGTAATCTTGTACAATGAATGGTCTTAGTGGCATGGCAGCCCTAATAGTACCTCACTTCATAGTTTTAACTAGAAGCTGTTCACACAGTTTACTGCCATGGTACTTGATAAAGTTACACCATTCAGGATACCTGGTCATCTTCTTCATGATTGGCACATAAGTACAGCAGCACTTGATGCAGGTAGCATACATCTGTGTGAAGGGCTCTAGGTTGAATTTTTTTTGCACTGATCGGATATCATGCAGGATATAGTCAGTTCCTGTCTCTGGTTCCAGTGTTTGCAGTATGGCATGAGATTGGATGGGAGAGTGGAGAGCAGTCTTTAGCAGAAGGTTTAGGAATCCTAAGGTAGCATTACTCCAAGGGTGGGTGAGGTGTCTGAAAATATTCAGAATCACTGTGATGAGCATGCTCAGTAAAATGAGTGGATTGGCATAATGAAAGGTGAGGTGAAACTTCAGTTCTGTGAAACAGGTTAGTTTCCCTACTGCTGATTTCATTGCAAAAACTTACCAGTATCCATAATTTCAGAAGCACTTTCTTTGGGTGACATATCCTCTGGAATCCTGGCTGCAAGAGTCTCTGTGATACTCTTCACAGCTCTCAGGAGCTCTCTTACATTTGTCTCCAACTCCATGCACAGTAGTTTATTGGTTTCATCCCCTCTTGTGTTGAAGTGAGTGATGAAATCCAGATTGTCTTGCAGCCACTTCAGTTGCTCTTCTAAAATCTCTAGAACCTGGTTTTGAGCCCCTGCTACACTTAATCCCTTTACCTTGTCCTGTATATATTGTGCACAATGGTGCATCTCATTATCAACTATAAGGAGCTTTGTAAATGCATTGTCGGTTCCTTCAAGGGATGCTCCTATTTGAAGGATATCGAATTGTGGAGGGGGTCTTTCAGATGCCTGTGATTTTCCCACATATTGTGCCCACAAAGGATTGTCTCCCAGAGTTGTCCTGAAAATTCCCCAAGCAATCTCCTCTAGCTGAGAAAGGCAATGTCACATTGATAGAACTCTACATAACTTTGAATACTTATGTCCTTGTCTGGCACAGGCTCCAGCAATATGTTGGACATATGTTTGGCCAAATCCTCCTATCTCATTATCATCACTGGGATATTTCAAGTGCAATGTCCCTCACCTCCTTTGGTGGTATGTGTTCTAGTGATTCATTTGACATTGGTTTGAGTGGAGTGCAAGTCTGTCTCATTTTAATACAGCTATGGTAACTCAAGGTATGAAATAACACACCTTAATACCATGGTGTTGCTCAATTTCAAGGTCAGTTCAATTATTCCTTTTATGTGTTCATTTCTCATTCTTGGAAACCACCCTCCCACCAGAACCACAAGTCAAGCAGAAACAGAGCACCATCAGTGATACATGTGGTTTAGTTCTTATATCCACCTATTTGTATGCTTTGTATGCTACTTTATCTAAGTATGTTATCCATTACTTATAGTTATTGTACTTCACATTCCTTGTATTTTTTCAGCAGTTCATGCCATTATTGTACTTCATGTTCCTTGTATCCTTGTTTATCACTCAATGTTACCATCACAATTAATGACTCCTTCATCCTATTTAGGCACTCCTGTCCCATAATTGGCAACTCAAGAGCAATCTAGCTCATGCATAGATATCAAGCTGGAGCCTTTCTATGAGCTTTGCTAAGGGGTTTGGTGAGTGGACTGGTAAGTGGACTGGTGAGTGGGCCACTTGATCATATATTGAAATATATTTGAAATCTGCATATAAATATGTTAGCTAGTCAGATTTTGCAAATATGTAGACATTAGAATTAATCTAGATTACTGGTTGCCAGTCAGAGTCAGGTATGAAATAAATAGAGTGAAGATATTGTAGCACATTTGTAAAATATTTAGTAAGTTTCTATTTGACAATATTTTCAGCAAAAGTTGGAAATATTCTGCAAATACATATCCTTATGCAAATTTTATCTATTGTTGGACTATCCACTTTGTCTTTGATTAATCTAATATGTTATGTGATCAAGGTCAGTCCTCATTGCTTGGCTTTTGTATGGATATTTTTGGTGAACCAACCTGAGTTCCCAGGTACAATGTGTTAAATAATAATTATAAACTTTGTTGCTTGTGCTTTTCTGACCATGTCTCAGATGTCATCTTTTTACCACACTACCACCATGGATCTTGAGGCACAACTCATTCATTAATCTGCTAGGCAGAGACTTTTTTTTCTGCTAATGCTTGTTGCAACACAGGTTACTTATTTCTTGTTCCAGCTCCTAGAATTCCTCATCATACTTCAATTTTAACAGGTGAAGCTTGGATCATTGAGCTTCTCAATGGTCACCTAGATTGAATCCATACTAATCTGGGTGTCAGCCATGATGTCTTTAATGCTCTTATTTGTGTTTTAGCACACCATGGCTTTACTAGATCTCATGGTGGTATTTCAGTTGAGGAACAACTTGGCATTTTTTTGTACACTTGTGTTACAGGTCTTAGCTTTCAGCTAGTTGCTGAGCAATTTCAACATTCACCTAGCACAATTACAAGGTAAGTATAATATCTATCTATTAACTTTTTTCTTAGAAATTTTATAGACATTTCAAATGAATGCTTGCTTTTTTTTCATCTCCCCCCTTTTATACAACCTATGTCAAGCTCCCAGTAGCTGATACTCCCATTCCTGACATCATTGCCAACAATCCACACTTTCAGGCCTTTCAAGACTGCATTGGAGCAGTTGATAGATTTTATATCCATGCCTTTGTTTCTCAGAAGCATCATATTCATATGTGTAACCACAAGGGCTTTCTTTCACAGAATTGCTTGTTTATCTGTGACTTCAGCTTTCTGTTCACATATTCCACCACTAGATGGGATGGGTCATATGCTGATGCAACTGTGTGGCATGGTGCTTGAAACCATGATCTTAGAATTCCAGAGGAATGCTATCTCCTGGCAGATGCAGGATTTGGATCCTCTAATGCCTATCTAAAGGAATGGTGCCAAGCAAACTTGAGGTAATATATTCAATTTGTAACTACTAAAGTCTAATATTTTAATAGACTAGCAAATAGGGAGGAACTCTTCAATCTCCAGCATGCATCTCTTTGAAACATTATAGAGTGAATATTTGGTGTTATCAAACGTCAATGGTGTACTCTTTAGCTTCCCCTGGAACATAGCTTGGAAATACAAGCATAAATCCCAGTGGCACTCTGTGCTCTTCATAACTTCATTCACAAAATGGAACCTGATGCTGCTTTCAACCCTGAATTTAAAGGACCTGAACTGGATCAAGCTATGGAGGAAGCTGATGTTATGGTATATGGTGCATTAGCAGAGGGACCTGCTAATGCAGAGGAAAGACAGGAGGCTGAAAGAAGACATGATGAGATTGCAGGGGAAATGTGGAGGCAATATATTGCTGCACTTCAGCAGCATGAAGAGGCTGAAGATATATATGATATTGACAACATGTAAAACAAAGAATGAAATTGCTAACATATCAAAGTACAATAACATTGTTAAGAACCAAACAGTACATGTATAGAGCAAATCTCATACACCCTTTGCCTGTTTGATTTCCTTCAACTTCATTTCCACCCATTTGCTCTGCAAACTCTCTGGAAAAGTAACAAAGAACTGACCAGCATTTTCATTTGCTTTCTCACTCATGTAATTAGCCAAAAGCATCTTGTCCTCATTACTGATGGACAAGTTGCTAACAATCCTTGCTGCTTGAGCAATGACATTAGTTGAGGAGAAAGCAGGGAGAGAGGAGGGAGGAGTGAAAAAGGGAGAGGAACTAGAGTGAAGAAATGAAAGGTTATTCTGAAGTAGACCAGCAACTTTTTCCATCACTGTCCCACCTTGTAGCTGTGCCTGCATAGCTAGTGTTGGACCATGGGAGCACTTTGAAAAGGCCTCTGAAAATGGTGCACTAGCTAGCTGTTTGTGCTTGGTTCAGCTGACACTGGTGACAACCAAACTGGTAGGGGAATCAGCAGCCAATGAATGTACAATGGCAGATGAGAGGGCAATAGACAGGGGGGGCTGAAAACATCAATAAGTTCATGGTGGTGGTGGGAAGGGTTAGGGGAGTGGCAAACAGAGAACCAGTGGTGGCATATTAAAGTCTGGCAGCCATAAGTTGTGATCCAGTGGCTGTGGGCTGCAATCTGGTGATGATGGTGGCACTGGACCATGATGGTGGGGGGGCAGTGGCAGACAATGGTGGGGGAGCAGTGGGAGGCCAAGGCAGGGGTTGTGTGGGGGATGATGGGGTGAGGGTGGACAATGATAGGCAGTGATGAGGCAAGGGTGGACAAGAGGAATCTGGGTGACAGTGGTGGGAAAGACATGGCAATGGGGGGTGGCAGAGAGGGTCCAGGCCCAGAACCCAATAACTCTGATGATGACTGCATACCTTGTGAGTCATTGTGTCAGTCTGTTGGGAAGAACACCTGTGCATTCTTGCCCACACCTGTGAGAATCACTTGCATGCTGTCAAAATGTAATGTTGAAAGCCAGTGCCAACAAATTGGTATGCACTAGGGTGTGACTGGAAAGTGTGAACATCTGTGATAAAATGTGATGAGATGCTTACCTGAATATATACATTCCATGTGTTTGTGATCTCCAGTATCACAACCATACCATCTGTGTCACTGTAATAAGATCCAGATGAGTTCTTGAGGGCCAAGATGGTGTAATAATCCCCTTTGAGCTGTTAAATGTTAGTGATAAGATCAGATAATGGGTGCAGCACATGCACCCTAACCCATCTATTGCTACATGATGATGCAGTCTTGGGTGCACCTTTCATACCAGGATGCTTCCAATTCAGATATTCCATGGCCTGTGAGAAAGTTTGTTTCTTGGGGTTATTGTCACCTGACATAGCCTTGTGATCTATAATAAATTGGATCAATGAACTTGGTTCATCATTGGACCAGTGTGCTCACATTGACACCTGGTCTTCCATATACACTAGAGGTTGTAAATGTGAACTAGAGCAAAATGGGTGAAAATTGTGAAAATTCAGAGAGTGGGAACTGTGTGATGAATCTTCACTTGATGAGGCTGTTTGGGCCTGATTCTGACAATGGGGAGGCATGTTGAACTGAAGGCCAGTGTGTGCAAACTGAATCATCAACCAAGTTGATTTGGTTTGTGCTCACATGATCAGCTGGAAAATGGATTTTCCAATGTCTAAGTGTCCATGTCCAGACTGTCCAAACTGTCCAGGCATATGCCCTTTGTGCTCACATGATCAGCTAGAGTGTGATCACATGATTTAGAGGTTAGAAGACATATGACTTTTGGGTGCACATGACCTAGGCTACTAGGGATTACATGATACATTAGATGAGTGAAAATATTGCTAAGTGACACAAGCGAGAATACCTGGTGCAAGGAAAATGGGCCCTTAATTAATAACATCTTTTGTACCACAATGTTGTGTGACTCTGTCAGCCAATCAGCTTTGATTATGTAAGTCCTATTAGCTTTCCTCTGTAGCACCATACAGTGACTTCCAAAATTGAGTCAATGTTTTGACAATTTGGAGTATTTGTTATATAGCTCAGGAACAAGAACAAATAGAGCCAAAGTGTAAGTAAGGGGCAGGTAGTATTTACTCTTGGCTATGTGTCAAAAAAGAAATTAAGTAATTTGAATAAGTATCCATAGAGATATGGTCAATCCAAATTTACAAGTCATTGACTCAATTTTGTAACTATGTATCAAATCTATAGAATTAGCCAATTCTAGTACTTTGTATGACCTCCTTTT
>JBBPMH010000934.1:0-13847 GCA_038090235.1 Pulveroboletus ravenelii
AGATCTCGCCACGCAAGTAGCGCCGATAGAGGACTCGAGTCATGGCCACCTGTGCGAGTACGTGGAAAGCATTTCCAAACGTGATGTTGTGCAGACGACAATTGGCAAGGACAACAGCGCTTTCTGTGTGTGAGAGCGAGATAAAGATATGCGCACTTCGTGCGGCAACGTACGGTGTTGAACGTGTACGATGCCACGGAAGTGTATGCCCGCCCTAATCAATGACCACAGATCCATCAGCATTCCTTAAAGTAAGGAAACGTCCATACATAGAATATCAACCCACCTGCAACTTTTTCCACTTTAACTGAAATATCATAGCCCCAATCACCCTTCGCCATCGTCGTACTGCCGGACTTAGAGACCGTAAATGCATGGGTTCGAGCTCCTCGAAGGGAGCCACCATCGCCAACCTGTCCTCCAAAGGTGCCTGAGCAGGCTCAGGGTCCACACTCCCACCTCTTGCGAGGGTATCGAAGAAACACCGTTTGACTGTCTCGCCCCCCATCCTGTCCGCTATGCAATGTGACACTAACACTATCAAGTGGATCGTGTCGGTCCTCTTGGGGTCGGTCTCGCGAAAGATATACAGCCGCACCAGCAGGCTGTCCGAAAGCGGACGCGGACCATCGCAAATCGCAGCTACGCGATGTTGAACCTCATCTGCACTAGCGACCTCCCCAAAGACAATCTCGCCTGGACGAAGGACAGAAAGATCGCTCTCCCGCATAACAAAGTGGGGTTGTGACGTGAATCCTGTGTTGTCATCATCGTCGCCTTTATAATCATCTGCTTCTGAACTTGTAGCTTCCTTGAGACGGAGAGCAGCATTATAGCCTCGCAGAGGGGCCCCTAGGACTGGATAACGCCTCTTCGTAGATAGCCACTCCCTCACGATGTTGGCTGTGGAAAATAAATGTGCATCTCGAGAACCGTTGACGAGACGCAACTCAGCATGACGCATGCTATCCCCGGTCCCGTTGAGGAGGCCAAGCCAGACATAGCGGAGGTCAGTCGAGTCCAGAGGGCGCTGGAAGGTACGCCCTTGAGTCGGATGGGTATCCACCAATGTCCAGCCAGGCATGGATGGGGTGGGGTAGCAAGTGAATAATAGGTCGCAGCTGTGGCCATTGGGAATTTGGTTATAACCAGACCACACGCCTTGTATTACTGTGCCGAGCATGTGCAACGAGAACGTACAAAGTAAGTAGGCCCATCCGGAAAGCAGCTGTGGGACGTCATCGCTTGACGGGTCTAACCCCAGCCATTCGAATGTTGTAATTGGATGAGGACGAGCAAAAAAAGGAAATTTCAGTGGTCTTACAGCACTAGTCTAAAAGAAACGGGCGGAGCCTATCCTGAGGTAGTGTTGCCGTCGAAGCGAAGTCAATTCGGTTCGCTTCAAATACGGGCACAGCCTGTAAATTTCGCGAGATAGGTTCCGCGAATTCGCCTTGGTGCCTTTGCAGGTAGAGCATCGGTAGGACACCACCGCTGGCATCTGTACTGGATTAAGTCCAAGAGAGATGAGTTTAAGCTCATTTCATGAGAAGGTCATCGCCTTCAAGAACGTACGTCAAACTCGCAGACTCTTGTGCAGACCATTCTACAGCAGCAAGCAAACAAGGAATCCACAGGGATGTGGCGAACCCATCTACCAGGACATTGGGCCACTCGCTTCCGGAGGCGCAATGCTTGCTGGTGGCGGCTTGGATCTGGGTCAGGAATACAGTAAGGGAGATAGCAGCTGCAGAACCGTGACGCACTGGAAGTGAAGTACGTACTACTGAATGATGACATAGCCCATTTTAATTACTGGGGTTGTGCCACTGGTACGGCAGCCTGAGTGACAAAAACTTGTGAACATGAGACGTCAACGTCAGTACAGCACGGTCACCTTACCTGACGGTGAAATGACGGTGACCTTCAATCTGAAGCTTTGGCACCTCTGTATTTGGCTAACTATAGTACCCTCAATTTATCGAAGGAAATCTTCCGACGTGCCCTTATTTAATATAATCGAACACCTAAAGCTTGAGTTCCCGGAGCCGTTGAACGTTCCAAACATCCAAACATCAGCATCATTGGTGGACGGCGCCTTCTCGGGTCATTATCGATGCTTCCTTCTCTGGGCGAATAAGAAGACCAGTGGAACACGTCGAATGCGCGAGGTATGAGCATGGGGGCGGGAGTAGACGGAAGTTTTCTTGGATCAGGATGTGAGGATCGTATGTTGCAGGTCATCTCTGCAGCAAATCCTAATGTACTTTAAACTTTCCCCCCTTTCAGCCAGTTTATCCCCGACTATCCATTCTCTTATCATTATTTGTTTCGGCGGAGTCGGGGTCATACTTATCGTACGCTTTGAGCCACTCTGTTGCATCACGCAATAACCGAAGACGAGCATGGATTGCACTCGAGAAGTCCGCCATCAGGCCTGGATGGGGAGACCCATGGCCACCTTGCCGATGGGCTCGCTGATGTCGGCCTCCGTGCCAAGTCCAACGTATGTCGTCCCTTCCTTGAGCTTGGCAAAATCGGGCGGGTTCTGTCCAGCGAGGAACGTTTGGGCTTGCTTGGCGATGTACGCCGAGTTCAGAGGCGTCTTCGGGACGGCACCAATATACATCACTATATTCCCAATTGAGCAGTCCCTTGAGAGTCTACTTTTAACCGGGTCCGAGGAGTCTTACCTGCCGAGTCGCTGGTCCCAGTGTGCTCCTGCTCAACGGAGTGGATCACGTCCTGAAAAAAGACACTATATGCAAGAGACAATTAGGAGATATCCAGATGAGGCGCTCACGCAGTGCCAAAAGACCATGTCACCGGGATCGACTTTTGGAACTGGCGTCATCGTGGCCTCGAGCCTGAGGTGTGGGTGAAGATGGGGTGTCGGACGGGGACCACTGTACCCACTTCCCACGCGGTCGATACCGGGGAAGTCCGCAGTCGAGATATCTACATCGAAAGTTCAGGCTACCATATATCCCAAAGAGCAACAAGGAAACAGACACACCAAACTTCCACTTCTTGGGGTTGAGGATGCCTGGGGAACCCAAGGGTACGGTTGGGCGGAAGAACGGACGAAGGATCGTGTACGCATTTGACAGTTTGACATCGGGAAAGACACAGAGGGTTCCTTCTGTCGGTGCTATCTCACTGAGAAATCGATGATCTGATTGATGAGCGGCACATATACGACGATGGTTTTTGGCCAACAAACCTCATAGCCAGCCATCCTTGGAAGGTTCTAAACACGGTCGCCTGACCCACTCGTCCATACAACGAACTACGTGCGTCAATACGGTGCTCGAGCTCATAGGGATCGTGCTGGCGCCAGTTACCGGCCAAGATATCCTTGAAGCAGCGACGGAGTGCTTCATCTTCCCATCGCTCGATCGCACCACCTAGAACTTGTTCAGTGTTGAGCTATGGATGCAATGAGGCGACAGACTGTCAACGTGAGGTGGGAAGCTTAGCCAACGAACGCCGGGATGGCGAATGCGGAACCGACCTGCGTATGACAAGGGAATCGAGAGATCAACACCTTCGAGTTTTTTCCCAGGCTCGACATGGTACAAGTTGTTAAGCCAGGCAGAGGCCTTCAAAACGTTGGGATGAGCGCGGGCTTGCACCTGTGGACGTGTCCAGCTAAGAATCCGTTAAGTAAGAAGTGTGACAATGGGCGGTGAAAGGGGTTCACTAAAGGTGGAAGAATTGCTTGTCGTGTTCGGGAAGGCCTGTCCAAAGAAGCGAAAGAAAAAGGTCAGGGAATGCATAATTGGCATGGTAGTAGAGGGCCAGACCGTCAACATGAGGATTAGTCTTGATGAATTCCCCGAGCTCCGCCTTCCAGCCGGAAGCTGTCTCGGCGTTGGTGACATTGCGAATGACAACTGAGCCAATGCGTTTGATCACGTTGATCTCTTCGGGGGTTAACTTGTCCAGGTCCGCAAAATTGACTTGGGGAATGGCCTGTTGGACGATCTGAGCGAGGAATCATTACAAAGCCCATTCTTACATTAGTACCAGCCTGCGCGATTTCGGCAGTACGCGTGGCTAGCTCGCTGAGGACGTCATTCCACGACGCTGTGAGGCGCTTTCGTGTTGTCGCCGAAACAAGCTCGCGCTTCAGGTCGAGAAAGCGGGAAGAGTCCAACATGATAAACCTGAGTGGTCAGTTCTTACAAGGAAAGGCAATCGCTCGCTCAGCGAGCTATTCTCTTATACCTCGGGTTCATCCAGTCTGGTCTCCGCGGCCCGCTGATTTGAAAAGCCTCGGTTTGTCCGGAAATTATGTCAGTGTGAAGTCAACTTGCATGGAAAGCTGCATCTATGGGGTTGAGAGAAAAGTGCCTCGTTTTTCGGGAACTAACCCCTGTGGCGAAATGCGGCGAACACGGGCACAGTCGCATTTTTCCAAGACACATTGTGATTGATCCAAAACGATTATGAAACGAATCAGCAAGTACGGCAAAATCCAGACACGCGAGCGATCAAGAAGACAAAAGACAACAACGAAACAGGAGACGAAACTCATAGCGGATTCATGTATTATTGTTCTACCGTTTCTTCTTCCTCCTCTTCCTCGACACTCGCTTCCTGATACTGTGATAATCGTTTTGGAACAGACTGCAGGACTCAGAGTTAACGCAACTCACCTGCTGATACTCGGCACTGCACCGCAATAAGCGGAATCAGCTATCAAATAGGACAAACTATGGGATCGGTCTCTTACATCAAATCCTGGGTGTTACTCTCCGCCTCGGAGAATTCCATGATATCCATCCCTTCTCCAGTGTACCAGTGGAGGAATGCCCGTCGTTTGAACATTGCGGAAAACTTTTGTCAAAAGGATCGATTATAAAGTTGCTGAGCATAGGCTAAATACCGACCTGCGTGAGGTTACGTTTGAACGGCTCCTGTATGCTGGTCGAGTTCGAAAGTGCTATGCCAGCCTGTGGCACTTGAGAAATACTAGATGGAACATCCGAGGGCAGACAAACCTGGGGTTGTCCGACTGGAGGTACTGAGCACAACGACACGGAAACGTTATCAGGAATCCACCTAAATTATGCTCAGGCTGTGTATCTTTAAAACATAATGATGCTCACTCTACGAAGAGGTTGGAGTTCTTGCGTTGCATCTGAGCAACGGAAGTCTATTACAAGCTTCAGCAAACGACAACGGGGAAACACAAATTCCTAATCCCCACCTCCGCCTGAAGAAAGCGGCTATCAGCTGGGCTTCCATCAGCTAAGGAATTTCGCGTACCTCATTGGAAGATACCTTTCCTCGGAAAATACATGCAGCAGTAAGATATCGTCTGCAGAGACATTAACAAGCTCAACCAGAAGGAAGTAATTCACTACTCACCCGAAGCGTGGATCGCATGCCACCAATAGGTTTCGACGGTCGAAAAGCCTGGAATATTGAGAGAATTGATTAAGCCGCATGACATGACGCTTACGACGAGGTCAGTTCAGGGACGGAAAGTTTCTGGAATGCCTTGGCCTTTGGATCGTAAAATGGCGCAAAGCTTGGCATAAGAAAGTGAAGCTGGGGTATGTAATCAAAATCAAGAAGGTCAGCCTTCTCTAAATAACGTACCCGGGGGAACGGGATCAAGTTCATGCCAAGTTTCCGTAGGTCACTGACAACGACATTTACTTTCCTGGAATCAAGTGCGAAGAGGAACCTACCCATTCAGCTGTCCGGGGAACCGCAGGCTTGTACTAACACCACACATGACCTTCGAGATGAGCTACATGCAGTCAGAATTAACGGTGAACTATAACCAAAGGTCAAGCAATTTACCTGATTGAGGTCATCGAAGCTCGGGGTCCTAATTTTGAGTGTTCGAACGGCAATATCGTACCTGCTCGTGCTCAGTAGCCTGAAGAAACATGATTACTCAATTTACATACAGGGCCTCATTATCAATGCATATCGTCAGGTCGCAATTGTCAACAAGTTGATGGGTAGAGAGCAAAGCGTTATATGGCTATTTGCTGATCAGTAATCTGATGGATCGAAGAACATAAGAACTGACTTCTACGACTGTTTCTGACACCTGATATGGCTGTCAACTAGGTTACTACCACATAGCTAGTATACTGACATTGGGTGAAGGTAGAATTGAGAAAGTTTGAAGCATTCGGTCTGGGTATTCCTGTAGACCTTCAGGGTCGAGCAGCCGCGAGAAGGTGAATATCGCTTGCCTCGCGCAACTTGGATAAGAGGAGAGAACCAAGACCAGCACCGGTACCTCCACCAAGAGAATGGATGATTTGAAAACCTTGAAGAGCGTCGCATGCCTCTGACTGTCTCCTTATGATGTCAAGAACAGAATCAATGAGCTCGGCGCCTGAACGTAATTCTAGTTGATGCTTGCGATCGAGAATCCGTGCACTGCACCTTCAGTGTAGTCTGCCTCCCAGGAATAAGCCTAGGTTGCAAATGCGGATCAGAATAATGGCCAGACTTACATCCCTTTGCCCAATTGTTACCAGCCCCTGATTCACTAGTGAAGAATGTGTCCGGTCGGAAGAGGTTTCCAAGGGGTCCCGATCTCAACTGCAGTGACGTGAGCCCCACTTCACTTCGAGCGCATTATGAAAACTGACACGGTTGCAAACGCCGGACTCAAGATCGATCTGAACACTCCTCGGAACATACTTGACCGGGCCACTGGATTCGACGGGCGTAAAATATACCCCAGCCTAAGGAACGGATATAAGCTCGGGTTTACAATTTGTAGCAAAATACCGACGCGTGCTATTTGCAAAGGATCCCCGCCCACGTACATCTGAGAGTAAAGGTTCCGCGATCAAACACCGACAATGTCATTATCCGAGATGTGTGACATGATAGCAGGAGCTTACCCCTGAGTCGTTAAGCCCATGCTCAGCGAGGAGCATCTTCCAAAACCTCTCTCCGACCTGATTTCCCGCCTACAATTTTGCGGTCAGGTATTAGGGTTCCTAGCCAGGGCTTTAAATCCAGTTACCTGACCAGCCTGTCAACGAACGAAGGATGGTGTCAGTTACAAGAAGTGGAACAGGACAGATTGTCTTGCCTGAATGTTGATGATTTCCCTGGACATGACTGAACGGAAGGAAAAAATCGATGCAGGTGCACTTGAATCCCCGCTGGAGCTATTCACGAGTGTGCCCTTTTCCGGTACAGCCGGTCACCTGACCGTGCCCCATGTCGCGTTCGTGGTCCCTCAAATCAGTCCTCGAGATGCGCTTCAGGGCAACTGTTGAAAATATTCCGATATTCTTTCGTAAGTCCACCACCCCAGTACATCATGCAATAGCCAATTTAGCCGGGCCAGGTATCATACAGGCTGTTGAGAAGCTTCAAAAGAAATGTATCATCAAGTTCACGGAGGATGAGATGCATATCATCTGCAACGATGATGCCAACGAAGGTGGCGTACAAGTCTGGTCGTATGTCGTACCTGCGTCAAGTTACAATCTCTACTTGACCCCCGTATCAGGATAGTCAAGGTTGAATCGCTGTTCACCAACTACCGAATACAGTCCAACGCGGAGAATAAGATCACCGTTTCGCTTTCCACGGAAGCGCTTCTTTCTGCCCTCCGGTCATCTTCGTCTTCAGCATCCTCCTCTTCAGTAGCAGCTGCAATTCTGCCCGCATATGACGCTGACGAGCTTGTCATAAAACTGGCCAAAAAGAACGATAATGCAGTGCTTAGCTTCGAAATGCTTGGTGTATCACGGTCAGGTCGAAAGGTACGCGTCGCACACGATGTCCGAATCGAAGTGATGCGTCCTTCCGAGGTCGACAAACTTCGCGAACCTCTGTGTCCTGAGCCAGATGTGTGTTTCCTCAGCTTCAGAACTGAGACGGAGAAAGTGAAGGTCTAATGAGTTAGGTCACTATCTTGTTACCGCAGTTGCAGAAGATGCGAACAATTGTCGAGAGGCTCCGTCCTCTCTCCAATGTGTTGGCTCTAAAGGCCAACAGCAGCGGCAAACTTCAACTCGTGATCAGCACAGACACGGTCAAGCTTGAAACGCAATGGGTCGGGTGTACGAACCCCTCCATAAGTACGTGTTCACTTTCTCGCCCAGATATTCCGCTTCCAGCCCGTTGTCGGTCGTGTTTTAGGACAAGCCCCCGACGAGAACGCACCCGAGCCCGATGCTGTAGAAAATGCCGACCCAGAGAAACTATTCTCCGTGCTTGTGTCCATTCGCAGCTTCATCAAATTCCTCAACAGCCATGTCGTCTCCACTACGACTATCGCATGTATGTGGCCCTTTTGCTGTACTGCTTTGCGAGTTTCCTACCGTTGTTAATCTAGGTATTTGTCAAAACCATTGCGCAATTCTCTACGTGTACATCGGAGATGTAGCGGATGCTGGAGGTGTCCTCACGTTTTATATTCCAGCCGTGATCAATGATATCAATTGAGAAAGGGACCTTCCGGAACGGTTTGGTCCTTGTTGCAATTCATTGCCACGCCAGCACAGATAATGTTCGCACAACAAGCTTGGTTGCTTCGTCTTGTCCATCGCAGTAGATTATTGCTTCTACTCCCGAGCATTTTCTGTAGCATCTTCTACCGATGGAGACACTTCCGTCGGTTTGAGATTTCGAGACAGTAGAGTACACGAGATACCTCCAACACCTCTATCACAACTATGTTTACATACTCGGTGCCTGTCTCTGAAATGCGATCGCTCTGACATTGAGGCAGCTTGTTCTGTTTTCAAGTCTCATCTTTCTTAAACCCAGGCCTCCGAGCAAACTTTATCTGGTCGCCTGCTGTTCCTACCACGGCAGTCAATCTTCCCGCAGTCCTGGCAAGCATTTAAGCAGAATGTGCGTCCGCCCTTTCCCTTGCAATCCTGGGAACCGCACTTGCAACAATGTCGCGTGCGCTTTTGGGACGGTTCAAGAATCGCGACTTCCGGCGAATTGTCACCATATCCGAATGGTCTCTTCAGCCCGCTTTGATCCGCCCCAGGATGTGCATGCGGTGGTACGTTTTGGCCTTGTGCGGGCGTAAAGTATGCATAGCTAGCGTATGGGTAGCTCACGTAGGGCCCAGGTTGGGCAAACGCGTAGGGCGTTGGCTGAGCAGGAGTCGAAGATGGTGCAGGAACCTCAGTAGTAACGCTAGCCATTGTAGAGGAAGAAGGTTGCGCGTGAACCTGAGGCTGGGCTTGCGATTGAGATTGTTGAGGTGCCGCAGAAGCCTGGTTCGAACCAGCTTCTGCCGTGGCACTATTGGCTTTCCATGCGTTATCGTATTCATCAGAAGTGCCCTATGAAAATCATGAGCATCATTGACTGAGGATGTAAATAAAACACGCACTTGTGGTGTGGCCAATGTGGAGGTGTCAGGCCGGGTGACCGCCGAAACGCCTTGGGCATCCTCACCTGGGCCATCCTCCTCTTCCTCTTCCTCTTGCTTTTCCCTATCATCCTTAAGAGGATTCTGGATGGCGCTGACAACATGGAGGATGGCGTCCTTGGACATGCCGGATTTCAAACAGCCCTTCACCATGTTCCAGAGAGACTTTGACACACCCATCGCATGCCAGTTCCAGACATTGGTCCCGCTTCCCATGTCAGAGTCACCTTGGAGTAGCCTTGCGGGAAATTCTTCCTTGAGTCTTGTCGGAAGGGCTTGCATGATCGAGGCATCTGTGCTTGCAAATTTACGACCCTCCGATGTCGTGTTTGCGACGCAAGCTGCACTTTTGCAGACATATTCGCAACCGATGATAAAGAACGGCTTTTCAAGATCGTAAGCTTTGATCGGTCCGGATTTGATCCGCCCACGGTTCGTGAGCAGTGAAGAACATGTAGAACACGGAATGCCGTTGAATACAAGGGGGAGCGGGTCCCAATAAAAAAATTTGTGCTCCGAGAGGGTGCGAGAGTTCGGACCAGAAGCGATCAGGGAAAGATACGCTGGAGAAGACGGAAGCCAAAACGTTTTGAGGATCGAGTACAGTGATGGAATAGAATGAGTGTCCTTAGTTTGGTTTGTGGATGGAGCCAGTGAACTGAGATGAGATTTGAAAGCATCCTCAACTGTTGGTCCTGCGCCTGGAAGTGGGTTTGGGGCTGCCAGAGCCGCGAGTAAAGATTGCAGGAACACATCCGGCTTCGTCCGCAGTAATTCCTCCCACTCGTCCCGGTTGAAGTGTGGGTGATATTGTAGATGAGAAGATCCACCTGTGGCACCATTTGTAAGAGCGAGTGGGGGCGCGGAGACAGATGCCTGAGTATTCAACGGGGCAAAGCCCGTCTGCCAATTGGGAATTCCAGGATGGTGAGGATAATAGGCCTGAAGAGAAGCAGTGAGAAGGGTCGGATGTCTGAAAACAACAATGATGCTTACGCCAGGAAACGGTACCCCGGGGGGGCCCTGCGCAGGTTCTGCGTGCGCTTTCCCAGAGGCTTTGCGTGACTGAGTTGTTCGACGTGTACCGACGGAGCCAGCAGGAAGGCCATCTTTCCTGGGTCGTCCGACAGGCCGCTTTATCTTCTCTCCAACGACCATGGGGTTCTCCGAGGGCTGCTTCTTCCCGCTGCCTTTGGGCCTGCCCGGCCTACGTTTTACAGGCGTTGCATTGGGATCAACCGCTGGACCGATAGTGAGGGCAAGTGTATGGGGCAATAATATGCCACCTACATTGCACGATAGAGGGACCTTGTTCGGCAGGTGGTATGCTTGGAAGAGTGCTCTCCATAGCTGATTGTTCGTGATCCCTTCGATCATGTTAGCGTACGAATCGTCGATACTCAAACGCGAACGAGCGGCATATCTAACAAAAAAAAACAGAATATACGAAAATACGACAGGGTGCAGAAAAAACTTATCCAAGCTAAACCACCTATCCGAACAAGCGAAGATCTGTATGTATACCACACAAAATATTTCACAAGAAAATAACGGAGAATACGCTGACCGCAGAATATCCTGGACGAATACACTCACAAGATATCAACACAAAACTTGCCAGCGGATTTGTGCAAGGGTTTCTGTTATCCTGTTATCCCCAGGCCGTCGGCTGTCGTGAGAATGCTGCAATCGTGGTGAGCACAAGGTTTTCTTTTCTTGTTTTTTAGTCGGAGCTTCAAATCCCCACCCCATACCCCCGCTCGATTTTGCAGGTACCGATGTGACAGCGCACGAAGGTGAGCATGTTAGTTTCTTGTTCGGTTCCACATGCATCATTTTCTCTGTGATGACCTCGACCGAATGCAAATAGGAAGTGCCGTCTAAAAGGAACTTCCTCTGGAGGTTTTCTCTTGTCGATTCTCGGTTCTCTGATTTGACCTCTTTCCTTGCTCCGGGGACTCGTCGAGCTGACGTCTTTGCTTAGTTATCAGCTGGTGCATGAATATTGTGATTGCACTACCTGAAAAATCTTTTTTTTACAACTCAGGCAACAGGTCGTTTTACACGACGGCAAAGTGTCATTCCTCATTTCCTGACGATACTGATTTTTTATAGTTATCCAGATATTGGAGTATAGGTATCAAAATGTTAGCATTTTGATAGGCACAGCCTTGTCAAACTCTTTCTTTTCCGTCCTTACTCATAGCAGTGGAGAAATATAAACAGTGGTCATTCCATGGCGGGATAGCGCGGTGAACCTGAGGGGTGGCCGTACTTGTCATAGTGACTGCCAATACCATACTGTGGCTCTTACTCGAGAGCTTCATCTATTATTCTCTGCTGAATCCAGTCCGCAGTGATCACTGACTTCATGACGCTGTTCCTTGTCCTGATACGCTGAAGCTCTGCATAAAGTCCGGAATGCGAGCCCTGATTTGTCAAAACCTACACAAGCTATGTCTTCGCAAATCAAACTCATGTAGGTTTGCGTTTGCTCTTGTGAGAACATGGCATGGTTATTGAGGTAATTCTCCATGCCACGGGGAGCTGACCTCACCGGCATTAAACACCGTGACAATAGGCCCACTAATCCTCGGGTCAGCTTAGTGGTTGTTCCATTGCGACAAACGTAGCCGTGATTTGGGTGTGCGTGGGATCCGAACATCACGTGTACCCACCGACCGTGCTACTCTGTTGTGACAAAGGTTCATTAGGAGCGAAATAACATGAGTGGGGCCTGGATTATAAATGAACAGATTGTCATTGAATTCTCGCAGATTATCCTAGGCACCCTGTTGGGGGCAGGGTAACTATGTACAATGCCAAGTGATTATAGTTTAGTTGCAATATTTGTAGACAGTGTGCTGCCATTTTAATCCAGTTATATTGTGTCAAAAGTGCAACATTCTTGGTACTTTCCTCATCTGAATACAGTGCTCTACAGGTGACTAGCTATGATATGAGAAATAGTAATCAAAGGCTAATGTGTTCCACATATAGTGTGCTGTGAAACTGTCATCCCAGCTAAGTTGTGTGTGATGACAGTCAACCAGCCACTCTTGTTGAATTCCTTATTTGGTATTTAGCTTATATAAGCATACCTTACATCGCACCAATAGTTACCTTAGTTTACTTAGTGACTTACTGAGTATTCTACAACTCTGTCACTCATGCAATGCCTATTGATTCAATATCATTTGGAGGGAATCAAGTTAATCTAGAAGGAGAAGTAATCTACATCAGGACTGTCACTATCTGAGTCCTCATCAGCCTTGTCAACTTCCTCACTACTACTATCTGAGCTCCTTGTGTGATCACTGTCATCATTCTCCAAGTCATCACTGGTGTCTGGATCTACATTTGGATCCAAGCCCCCTTCTTGGTCCTCTTCATTGTCCAGAGATGTTTCTTCTGCTTCAGCCCCTGCTTCTGCTTCATATATTTGCTGCTGAGTTATCTCTGGAATCTGTACCTCATGCCCAACTCCAATTCATGCAAATCATGCATATGTGTCTCAGTCCACAAATATAGATTCATCTAGATGAACAACAAGGCATTGATTGAAAGTTGGTACTTACATGTTGACATACATAGTATGTAACCCAATTGTCTACATCATTGTTTGCATGACCAACTGAGGTACCAGAGTGAAGGAGTGAATCTGTATGGCCCTCTGTGAATGCATCAGCAAATCATAATGTTACTTAACCTTACTTTGATGACACTTTATACATGCTTTCGTTACTTTGACGGCAGGCATGCCCAAAGCATGTCAAGCAGATCTCCACACTTTGCTCGCACTTTCGTGCCACTTTCACCACTTTCACACTTAGCACATGACATCGCCCGCGTTCATATTAAGCAGAAAAGCAGTGAAAGTAGTCTACTACGAAAGCACAAAAGTGTCAAATAATGGAAAATAAACAGAAAACAGTCGGAATGGCAGGGTGAAGACAATAAACCAAAATGGCGGCGAGATAGTGCAAATCTTCGGGAAGCGGGTATCTAAAGGAATATCAGTTATTTTTGTTGAAGCAGAATGAACACTTACTGTTAGATACACGAATAATCATCCTCGGATTCCTGTGCATTGTCGGTCAACAGATTCAAGTTGTGTGCAAGCTTGCGTGCACTCTCGATGATAGAAGCCAACTGGTCACCTGTACGATGGTGGGCAGCACTCATGAGTTTTCTTGTTGTGTCTCCCCAGTTCTGTTCGGAGAATGCATGCCTACTGTTGGAGACCTTACCCGTGCCCAGATTCAAGGAGACTGGCATCCGAGTTCGTACATTTCCATTTTCATTCATTTCGCATTCACCATTGTGAACGAACCAAATACCTCACTGGATCTGTGGAATGGTCGATCAATTGACTTGGACAACACCAAGCTAAAAAAGGTTACTGCTGCACTGCACAGACCAATAATACCTGTCACACCGCTGTAGTGGAGCGCTT
>JBBPMH010000935.1:0-13793 GCA_038090235.1 Pulveroboletus ravenelii
ACAGAGGTCAGCGGAGGGATCAGAGGAGAGCCGTCAAGGCTCAAGCAGAGGGTCAGAGGAAACTGGGGGTGTCTTAGTCGATATTCGAACTGAGGTATCTACAACAGAGTATGGAGTCTTATATATGGAGGGGGAGCACCGGTATGGGAACTGAGAGCTCAGAGCTGGAGGCAGAGTAGTACAATGACAGGGTCGGAGGGGGCTATGGAGGAAACGGGCAGTGTACAAGGATAAGCGAAGAATGGAACATAAGTACAGTAAGGCGGGATTAATAGCTACTGAATCTAGAGGGTCTAGGGTGCGTGCTCATCGGGAACGCACCGGAGTTCGAGGAGACGGGGCCGGAGTTGGATCCGGAGGCTGGAGTTGCACGGGATATGACAGCATGACATTCTGGGAATCATAGTGGCCCATCTTATGTAGCTCTTCGAGAAGGGCAAGAAACACATCCTTGTGTATGCCAAGTTCATAGTGAATATGATCTGGATGGCCGGCAATAAGCTCTTTGACCCACTGGTGCCCAGTTAAGATTGATATATGGTATGGAATGCAAGGTTTAGGCATGGATTCAAAGGCAATCTCAATCAAAGAAAGAAGCAAGATATGGATGAGCTCGATGATATTCTCTATAACCACCCTGCAAACATCATCTTGGGACAGGCATGTCATGCATGACAGCTTACTGCCAGCAATGAAGGGTTCATTCAATCTCTGATTTCTTGGCCAGCTATGAAGCCAAGCAGGACTAAGCAGGACAAACATGAACACTCTCAGCTACTTCTCAAGTAGTGGCTTCCGTCCAGGCTCTAAGCCTTGTATGACCTCAGTTGTCCTTGTCTTGTACTATTTAGGTCCTATACAAACTGCGAAAACCAGAAATGAAAGTTTCAGTTTCATGTCACATGTAGTCACATGCAACTACCAAACATGACCTACACTGCAGCATGGGAGTGTCCAGATTCCCTTGAGTGTACCATACTTCTGGTTTACCTGCCCAAATGTCAAGGTCCAGTTTATCATCAGTCCATTCATTGCACTCACAAGGTGCTGTAATAAATCCACTTTCCATCGGAAATAGTCAGTCTTCAAAGGCTAGTAAGAAGGCAGTACATTGGACTGACAAAGAAATAACAACATTCCTCAATTTTCTTATCAGAGAGATATCAGAGGCTAGTGATGGTGGTAACTTCAAAAAATCGACATGGATAACAGCAACAGCCATCATAGAGCGAGAATGCCAGGTCATGAAAGGTGGAGCAAAGGATGCCAAGGCATATGAACGGAGATTCCAGATGATGAGTTTTTCGTGTCACTATCAATCTAGATTTAATACTAACAAATAGATTAGATGAAGAGTCAATACACAGCTATTGTTATGCTGAAGAACGCCTCCGGATTTACATACTCTGATAAGAATGGAGCTGGGATTACCCTCGAGCAAGTGGACATGTGGAATAGATACATCAAGGTCCACACCTAGTGACTATACATAGCTCATGAATGCTACTGATAATACATAATAAATAGTCCCATAAACATGTGAAGCCCCTTATAAACAAGGGCTTCATTCACTTCCAATCTATGGAGTGCTTTGCCCCCAGTACAAGCAGGGGGAAGTTTATTTTTCAAGGGGTGAAAACAGCATTTACTGACCATCTAATGCCAGCCCTCAATCTCTGTCAACTTTTGGCCACTGCAAATGAGATATCATTGGACAATCCCCAGCAACCAGAGATGGGGCAGAATCTCTCATTGTCTAGTGCCATTAATCCGACTTTTGCGCCGCCATCTGCCCCATCCAATTCTATCTCACTATCTGCCATTGTTTCTAGTACATCTGGTCTCACTAGTGTTAGCTGGACAAAGAGAAAGGCACCTGACTCGGCTGCTGGGTCTGGAACTAGTTCATACAAATGATCCCATCTGCTATCCACTACTGCACAGGTGCAGCAAGCAGGTAGTGCTGCTATGCAAGAGATTGTGACTGCCATCAAAGATCTTTCATGAAACATGGAACAGCCTCCCACTGATGACCTCAGTATCACCATTGACATTCTCAATGAACATACTGAATTATCAACCATTCAAAGGCTTGATATCAGTGACTACCTTGCCCTCCCTGAAAACCAGAACCAGGCTATCATTTTCCAAAAGCTGAGTGAGGAGGATAGAAGGCAGTGGTTAGTATGTCAGCTGAAGGACATTGCTCACAAGGCTCAGCCAGCTAAGCACTTGGGTGAGATGGAAGTTAATATGGACAACTAATGCTGGTAAATGTAGATCTTACTTTGTACTATTCAAGTCTACTCTGTATGTAACAAATACATGTTTCTGTGAACTGACCTATAATCCGCATTGGGCAAGTTCCTGCTGGTAATCATCCCACATTGCTTGTGCAATTCCATCACAGTGCTGGCCTGCATGTCATCGTTCTGCTCCATCTGCTGGTCCATTTCTGAGTACTCCAGCCTCCTTATCTTCCCCATCTGCAGTGAACTCTATCTCTGAGAGGTCGGGGTTGAAAAAGTTGTCAGGATCATATTGGCAGATAAAGTTGTGAATTGCACATAGTGCAATCGGGAGTCAGGCTTGAACATGCATGTCATATTCAAGTGGGATCTGCAGGGCATGGAACTGGTGCTTTAGAACACCAAAAATGCGCTTGATGATATTTCAGAGTGCAGCATATTGTAGATTGAATAGTTCTTCCCAGTTCTGGGGCCTGGACACAATTAATCTAGTTTACAGTATATCAATGAATAAATGCACCTTGGACTCACCTGACACCATTCATGGAGATGATACCGAACACTGCAATATGACACAAGAAGTGCATCAGATGTCTCAAATCCCACATCAGCAAGGAGGTACTTTCTCTGAGGCATCTGAAGGTCATTAGTGTGTGCATCATTCCACATTATAGCATCTGCAGTCAAACCATCCCAGCTGGTAAGTGTGTAAGTGAAAAAGAAATCAAAATTGCAGATAAATAGACAGTTCCGCAAAAAAAATCCCTTGCAGTTCTGTATGTGCGGATGGTTGTCAGTGGCAGTAAAAGTATGGATATGGGTCCCATCAACCACCCTAATACAGTTGCAGAAGAAGTGGAAGTGTCAATCATCAGTAATTGCTGATGATATTGGGGTTTCTGTGGTTGAAAATTTGACCTGAGAAGTGTAGAATAGTGTACTTGAAAAAAAAGACAGCATTTGTTTAAAATACCTTTGAGAACCTCAGAATTCATAAGTACATATATCCTTATAAGCACTGACTTGTTGATTGTACTCTGGGAGTGTTGAAACCTCTCCATAACATGCTGGGATGTTAGGCCAGTGACGCATGTATGCATGAAGATTCTGAGCTGTTCCTCGACAGATATTTCATTTTGCAAACAGTGGATGCCTTGGCACATCAGTATTTGAACTAATTGATCGAACACACCATGCCTGACACCAAGCATGTCTGGATCTGATCTGGATGGCTGTTTATCAACTCAATTATCCATCCTTTGCCAATGAGAATTGAGGTATGATGAGGAATTGGTGCAGTGGGTGTCAAAAATAGCAGGTTATAGTAGTAGACTAGATAAGTTACAAGGATGGAAATAAGAATTGTGAGACAGCAGTGGTGTTGCTCTTGAGTACATTGAGCCTCAAGATTTATTGTCAGTACCTATGATGTGCTGTCAATACATATCTGATGGGATCTGGACACTCCCATGCAGCAGTGTAGGTCACATTTGGTAGTTGCTGTTACGCTTGATCCTGAAGAGTCAAGCATGGACTTGGCTAAGTGACGAGGATGAGAGGAGCTGTTAGCAAACGGCTACAGTGGAGCGAGGGCAAGGGATGCAGCCTGCAACTGGCAGAGTCAAGGGTTCATCTGGCAACTAGCCGACAAAGGTTCAAGGTTGAGGATCTTGCCTAGTAACTTGCTAGCAAGGGGGGCGAAGGCAAGAGCAGAGCACTTGGTTGAGTGTGGAGTGAAGACATGTAGAGAAGAGAGCAATGTAGATTGCCAAGTAGGTCTAAGTTAGGAGACAAGTAGACCTATGAGCGGGACTTTATAGTACATTGGGAGATGACAGGGTAAAACAAGAACAATGAAGGGAAAATATGGATCGGTAAGTGCATGAGTAAGATGATGAATAGCAAAATGTACTCAGTGACTAAGTATGGAGCTACAAGCCCGATACAAGAGAATCGGATGAGGAAAGTAAAGTTCAATGACAAAGGATGGAAATAAGTTAAGATAAGAGTGAAACGTAACAGTTGCACATGACTACATGTGACATGAAACTGAAACTTTCATTTCCAGTTTTCACAGTCTATACAGAACCTTAGTTTCCCCTTTGCATATAAACCTGCCTCATAGGTACCTCTATCCCTAGCTTAGGCCTACTTGGCAATCCACGTCATTTTCTCTCCTCTGCGTGTCTCCACTCAACACTTGACTGAGCACTCTGCTCTTTACATTGTCCCCTTGTCAGTATTTTACTGCCAAGGTTCTTGTCTCAAATATCACTGACTAGTTGTTGGTAGACCCCTTGACCCTGCTGGTTGCAGGCTACGTTACTTGTTTTCATCTCACTGCAGCTGTCAGCTGACAGTTCACCTTGTCCTCAATCCTTAGCTGAGTCCACATTTGACCCTTCAGGATCAAGCATAACATGAGGTAGAATTGTGATTGATTCATGACTGAGTGGGGGTGGTGGTTATGCATGAATTTGGCCATAGGGATGTGTTCTGCCCAAGAGGTCAGGTTGTTGTGGCAGAAGATCTGGAAATAGGTTTCGACTTCTTGATTGACACATTCAGTTTTGCTGTCAGTCTGGGGGTGGTAGGCTGTGGAGAGGGCAAGGGAATACCTGAGGAGGGAGGCAAGGGATTTGGTGAATTCCAAGGCAAATTGGAGGTCACAGTCGGAGACAATCTTGTTGTACAGGCCAAAGTGGGAGTATACTTTGTGGAAAAAGAGGTGTGCTATGTCTTCAGCCAAGATGGTTTTATTTGTTGGGCAAAGGATCACCCCCTTAGTAAGCCCATGGTTGACCATGACCAAGAGACTGTTGAAGCCCCCAGAAAGTGGGAGGTCAGTGATTAAGTCACAGAAGACTTGCTGGAAAGGGCGTGTGCAAGAGAAAGGGATTGGTATGAGGGGAGCGACAGTGGGATGTGTGTTCACCTTTTGTTATTGGCAGAGAGCACATCCCTAGACAAAGTTACAGATGAAGGAGGCCAGGCCGAGCCACCAATAGTCACAGGTGACAAGTTGGTGGGTCTTTAGGTAACCAGGGTGGCTAGTGGAGGGGTGATTGTGACAGCAGGAGATGACATCATGGTGGAGGGATTCTGGGAGATAAATGTGGCCCTAAAAGGTGGGGATGCCCATGTCAAAACTCCAGTCAGAGAGGCAGGAGTGGAAGCATGAGGGTACTGCCCTCTCAAGAGTATAAAGGGCAGCGAGGACAAGGGGGTCAGAAGCAGAGGCAGAAGCTACCTTTGCAGAGAGGTCAACATCGATAAGGAAGATAAAGAGGTCTTCCAGTAGAAGAGTGATGTTGGAATTATCATTATCATCACCCAAGACATGATTGGGGCAGTGAGAAAGAGCATCAGAGGTAGGGAGGGAGGATCCAGGAACATGGGTGAATTTAAGGTCAAAATTAGTGAGATCAAGAAGCCAGTGGGCTTGGTGATGGTTGAGTTTGTGAGGTTCACAGAAATAGGTGAGGTTTTTGTGGTCGGTGAGGACGTCAACTGGAAAGGTGAAGCCATGGAGGTGGTGATACCAGGCTTTGAGAGCTTGTATTACCACAAGCAATTCTCTGTCATAGATGTCATAGTTTCATTCAGCTGGGGATAATGATTGAGAAAGGTAGGCACAGGGTTTCAGATTGCCATTGCTGTCTGGTTGAAGGAGAATCCTCCCTGTTGCCCATTTGGAGGTATTAGTGGAGATGGAAAATGGTCTGGTAGGGTTGGGCAATTGGAGGACAGGTTTGGTAAGGAATGCAGCTTTAAGGACATGGAATGCAGTGTCACAGGCATCCAACCAATTCCACAGGTGATTCTTCTTTGTTAGGTCAAGAAGGGGGTGGGCGACAGTGGAGTAATCAGGAATGAAATGGTGGTAGAAGTTGGCAAAACCCAGGAAGGAGCAGATGTCTTTTACCTTGATGGGTGTGGGCCATTCTGTGATACCCACTAGATTTACTGGGTCCATAGCCAATTCCCCAGGATTTACCACCATTCTGAGGTATTCCACTTGATCAGTGGCAAATTTGCATTTCTCAAGTTTGAGGTGGAGGTCAAGTTCCTTTATTCGTTGAAGAATGTGGTGGGTTTGTTCAATGTGAGTTTGCTCATCTGGGGAAAAGATAAGAAGGTCATTCACATAGATGACAAGCCATCCTTCAGCAATGAAGTTGTGGAAAGAGTTGTTTATAAACTATTGGAAGGTGGCAGGAGAGTTGGTCAACCTGAAGAACATTACAGTTGGTTTGAAGAGACCTTTATGCATTATGAATGCTGCTTTCCAATGGTCTGACTTTTTAATGTGGACATTGTTGTATCCCCATTGGACATTGAGTTTGGTGAATACTTTTGCCCCTTGCAAACAGTCTCTGAGATCTGAGATGAGAGGGAGAGGATAGGTGTCACAGATCATATGTTGGTTCAGGTAATGATAGTCTTGACAAGGGCGGAGTTTTCCATCTTTCTTTTTGATGATGAAGAACAGGAAAGATTGAGAGGACTTTGAAGGTTTGATCTTCCCAAAATGAAGATTTTCATCAAGGAATTCTTCCATAGCTTTCTTCTCTTCCTTGGTGAGGGAATAGAGTTTTGTGGACCATGGTTCAAAGGTGTCGTCCAGTTCAATAGGGTGGTCATACGATCTGGATAGGGGAAGATGGTTAGCAGACTCTTTGGAGAACACAGATGCGAAATCTGCGAATTTGGGAGGAAGAACAGTGTTTTTCTTTTCAGGAAGGGTGTGAATGGCCAGATCTGTAGTAGTAGTGAGTGTCCTGACCATTTCAGCTTCTTCCCAAACTTTCCATTCAGAATGAGTGGGAAATCATCTCCCTCTGTCATAGTTTAGATAGACATAAAGATCTTCATCCCATTTCTCATCAGTGTTGATATGTCAGATGGAGTGGGAGTTGGGATGGGGTTTCTTCCTAGTGGCATGCTCCATCATCCACTATCTAATACGGGGTTGATCCTTTCTTGTAGGGATCCTAGATGGGGAGGAATATGGTGAACATTGTCTAATCGATTACAGGATTTGCCTTCTTCAACCAGGTCATTCCTAGTATGACTGGGGTATCTCCAAGATGCATTATGCTGAACTCCTCAGAGTATTGAAGATTGGCTAAGTGGAAATCCATGGTGATGGTGTATTTGATATCACCATAGCAATTGGGGGTCAAATTGGCATTTCATACCAGGATTGGCTTTTGAAGCTAGGTCATTGGAAGTTTGTGTCACTTGGCAAAATCCCAATCTATGCAGAAGCAGCTTGCTCCAGAGTTGAGGATAACATGGGTTCTAACATCTTTTGTTCTAGATGCAAGGGAAATGAGAAGAACAATAGCTTTTGATTTCCTTGCTACTAGTATGTGGGAATCAGGGGAAGTCTGCATTAGTGGAGCTTCCCTTTTAAAAAGATGAATGCCAATCTTTGAACATGATCCTTTTTACATCCTCTTTAGGTTCTTCTTCCTTGTTGTCTTCTACTTCCCTCAGTTTTGGGAGATCATTGGTTTTTACCCTTTTAACTTGACAAGGTTGAGGGGAGTTCTTGGTGTTGGAGAAGGTTGGACATTTGTTGGACATATGTCCAGGTTGGCAACAGTGGAAACAAAGCTTCTTGTAGAAACAATGTTTTCATTCAGCCACAGTGAGTTTGCTGATGTGAATGATATCTATGTCCATAGCATCAGGGTTGCAAGTTGTAGTTATAGGGGTTTTCATTTGGGAATAATAATGGACCTTGTTTCAGCTGTTCAAGCTGAAGGCATCTGCCCTTTCCCAGTGGGTGACAAAGTGTACTGCCTTCTTGTATCAAATTTCAACTTTGGTTAGGATGGAATCCATGGTGAAAATCTGTTGATGAAGAACTTCTGAAATTCCAGCAGTGAAGAAGGTGGTGAGAACTGATGTAGGAGTCAGCAGCCTCCTATGGTTGCAGACCACTGTTTCCAGCCCATCCAAGTGTCCCCCAAGTCATCTAGTCATGTCCTGAGTCCATCTGTATTATCTCGAGGTCAGTCCGTTTTGCCTTTGTTGTATCCACTGTCCAGACTCTAGTATCCGGTACCAGACCTGTATGTATCCATTCAATCCAGTCTGGGTTCATTTGCCAGATTGTTTATTTTTACTTATTCCTCATCAGTTCTTCTATATTCTTGTTCTCTTTCATACTTTTGATCACTTTATGTTGTTTCTTCAACATTCTGCTGCTTAGAATTGAGTGTCTCTTGATAGGACCTTGGATGTTACCCTAGTTTCTCAGTCCAGGGAATGCCTGGACTATAAAGATTGTGTATCAAGATCTAGAATCTTATCTTTCTGCACCTTGCATTATTGTCTGACTTATGCTTGTCATCGCTGGCACCAACTTTGCCATCATTTTCTCTCATATCTGGCCCTTGTCCTTGGCCAGCTTCATCAGTTTCTCTCTGGCCCTTGTCCTTGGCCACCACTTCATTAGTTTCCCTTTGGCCCTGATCCTTGGCCACCGCTTTGTCAGTTGTCCTCTTCAGCCCTCATCCTAGGCCACTGTTTCATCATTTTCTCCACCTTGTCCTCTTCAGCCCTCGTCCTAGGCCACTGCTTCATCATTTTCTCCACCTTGTCATTTTCCAGTCCTCACCTGGATTGCTCATTTTCTATCCAGATCGTCATCCGGATTCATTTCCTTTGCTCTCACTCACTGAGGTTGGTTGTAGCTAACCCATCCTCACTACTAATCCTCCCTAGAATCTGTTGGGACAAGTAAGCTCGTCCATGTTAAGAATGGAACTCTGAGGGTAACTCTGGAACTCTGGAGTTTGGACAGGACTTTGGCTTTACCATATGTGGTGCGCCCTGTCACAAGTCCAGATGTCCTGAATTTGCTAAGGGTCAGGCAAGGGTCAGAGTGACCTTGTTGCAAGCAATGAAGGTCAAGGGTGAATCAGAGGAGAGCTGTCAAGGCTCAAGTGGAGGGTCAGAGAAGATGGGGAGTGTCTTAGTTGATATTTGAACTGAGGTATCTACAATATGATATGGAGTCTTATATACAGAGGGGGAGCACTGGTACAAGGACCAGTAACTCGGAGCCGGAGGCAAAGTAGTTACAATGGAGCTGTGCTCCTAAGTGGAGCACAGGATTGGAGAGGCTATGGAGGAAATGGGCAGTGTACAAGGTAAGCAAGAAATGGAATGTAAGGAGGAATTACTAAGTACAAGGTCCAGAGGGTCTAGGGTGCGCACTCATCAAGAACACACCAGAGTTCAAGGAAAATGGGGCCAGAGTTGGATCTGGAGTTAGGGGTTGCATGGGATATAACAGTCCACCTACACTATACCCCCATACTCCCTATCTTTCTTACACTGAGTCATCCGTGATCTTGCTGGTGGAGACATTGTTTTTGAATTCAGCAATATATGCATTTAGGTTCTCCATCTTCTTCATCCTAGTATTTTGCAGCCAGTAAATGGCTTGGGCTTTTGTGTCTTCATGCTCAAAGGTAATCTGGAGTTTGGCTTCAAAAGAGTCCCAGGACCCAATGTTCTGAGTTAGGAGGGCCTCTTTTTAGAAGGTGTTAGCCCAGACTGCCACTGATCCCTTGGTCATAAAAGATAGAGTGAATCCAACCTTCTTTTCATTGTCCTTATAGATTTCTTTGTTGATCAGAAGGTAGAATTTGACCAAGTGGAGGCAGGGGATGGCTTTAGCATACATTCCATTGAATTCATCAGGTTTTGCTAGATGCAGTTCAACAGGTTTATTTGACATTGGGGGTGGAGGTTGTTGGAATGGGGGTAGTGGTGGCGGTGGTGAGGGAGGTTGTCCTCTTCTGGCTAACCACTCATGTCATTGGTGTTATTCCTCTTCTGTCTGAAGATGGGTGAAAACTGGTCATTGAGATATGGGAGTAGGGGACAGGGGTGTAGGTTCTTGGGGCAGAGTTAACTCTATTGAGAACTGGTGGGCTAAGTCGATGTTTTCCTGTTGTTCTGGGACAGAAGAGATGGGAACATCTGGGAAAGGGGATTGGTGGGGTTCCTCTGGTTGAGGATCAGGTTCAGAGTCATCAGTGTCTCAAGCATCTTGGGCAGGTCCAAGAAGAGAATTGAAGAAGAATTGTTGTCAGGATTGGGGGGCTCATGGCGACTGGGTTTGTCATGATGACAAAGGACATTGGAGTTGATGGGAGAAAATGTTGGCAGTTTAGGTGGTGCTAACCATGACTGTAGAGCTTAGACCTTTTGTTATACTTGATCCCGAAAGGTCAAATGTGGACTTGGCTAAGGATTGAGGACAAGGGGAACTGTCAGCCAATGGCTACAGTGAGACAAAGACAAGGGACATAGCCTGCAACTAGCAGGGTCAAGGGTCAACTGATAGCTAGTTGGTAGCATTCAAGACAAGAACCTTGTGCAATAGAATACTGACAAGGGGCAAGATAAGGAGCAGAGCACTCAGTCAAGTGTTGAGCAAAGACATGTAGAAGAGAGAGAACAATGTGGATTGCTGAGTAGGTCTAAGCTGAAGGACAGGGTACCTATGAGGTGAGTTTATATAGAACTAAGTGGTAAACAGAAAAACAACAGGGATAGGCAAGAGTATATTGAGGTCGGTAAGCACATAAGTAAGACAACCAATGGGAGAAATGACTCAGTGAGTAATCAAGGAACTACAAGTCCAATACAAGAGAATTGTATGAGGAGACTAAGTCCAAATGATTAAACAAGGAACAGACAAAGATAAGAGGAAAAAAATAACACCATTGTTTCTTTCATATCTGGCCCTTGTCCTTGGCCTTGCCTTGTCAGTTTCTCTCTTTGGCCCTTGCCCTTGACTTTGCTTTGTCAGTTTCTAGTCCTCATCTTTGACTGGATTGTTTGTTTTATCACTAGATTATCATCCAGATTCATATCATTTTGCTCTCATTCACTGAGGTCAGTAGTAGCTAATCTGTTCTTGCCATTAATCCTCCCTAGAACCCCTTGGAATGAGGAAACTTGCCCATCTACACTATACCCCCATACCCCCTATCTTTCTTACAGTGTAATTGTGCACATATTGTGTTGTTGTGTCATTGAGAAAGACCAAGGGTTTCATCAGGCAACAATGTTGTTATTGCCATTGGCAGATGTTGGTAGGCCAGTCACTGTCATTGTTGTCAAGGTACATATGTGCATATATGAAGGCCAGTTGCCATCACTGTCATTGTCATTGTGGGGCATGTGTGAATGTATCATTGTCATTGGGGCATTATAATTAACTGAACACCACCAGTTCCACTTTGAAATGTCACACTTCATAGATGATGGACTCCAGGAACTGTATAGTCTCACCATGTCCTGGGTTGTTCTTGCAAGACATGTGATAACTATTGTTACATCAGCTTGCAGGAAATGTGATAGTCACTTGTTGCAATACTTTCTGTGTGCTTGTACTATGCCTCAGCCCTACTTCCTTGGCTTACAACACACCTCACCATCAGACTTGAATTTCCCTGTATTGCAAGATGTACCAGCCCACAATATGTCCCCTGTGCTGCTCCTGAGCCATGACATGTACAATACATTGTTCCCTGGGCTGCTTCTGAGTCACAATGCTACATATTACAATATCACTGCATCTCACATGATATTGAAGTCACAATGCTGTGCCATGTCAGACCCCTCCTTATTGTAAGATGCACTAGCTTGCAACACCCCCCATTTTACTATGACAGGTCATTGGAACTTGTAACACAATCTGGTGGTGTTTGTCCAACCCTCCCCCTTATTGTATAGTATCACACATTTTACAGGCACATTGTCTCATATGATCTCCAGCCTCCTGGACTTGTTGCCCAATAGGCATTTAGACATCCACCCAACCTCTCTCATTCCTGAACCATTGCTAGGTGAAAAATAAAATACAAACATTTATGCAAACTGTCAAGATGGTATCTCCAAGGATAATTTAATTCCAGAACTCCAGAGTTCAGACAGGGCTTCAGCTTCACTGTATGTGATGCACCTTGTCACAAGTCTGGTGCCCTGAATTTATGAGGGGGTCAGGCAAGGGTCAGAGTGACCTTGTTGCTTACAACAAAGGTCAAGGAAGGGTCCAAGGAGAGCTGTTGAGGCTCAAGCAGAGGATCAGAGAAGACTGGGGGAATCTTAGTCAATATTTGAACTGAGGTATCTACAACAAAGTATGGAGTCTTATATACAGAGGAGGAGCACAGGATTGAAGAGGCTATGAGGGAAATGGGTGGTGTACAAGGTAAGCAAAGAATGGAACATCAGTACAGTAAGACAGAATTATCTAAATACAAGGTCTAGAAGGTCTAGGGTGTGTGCTTATTGAGGACACACTGAAGTTCAAGAGAAATGAGGCTGGAGTTGGATCTGGAGTTGCACAGGATAGACACAAACTATCTGAATTTGACCCTAAAATCATCACAAAGTGGGACACTTCTACTGTATTACTTTTATATTGACTTGCAGTATAGATCTTATAGTTTTTATTACTTGTGACTATTCAGTTATGTCTGCTGTACACAAAGGTTAGTTTTTGACTTGATTCATATTAACATAGTTGTTTCCATCTGTGAGCTTGATGTATCATTCCACAGTACATTATCAACCCATTCTAGATGCTATCATGCCTTGCCTTCAGCTAGCACTTGGATTCACCATCAGATCACTTATTCTACTGTCATCACCTGAACCAGCCCCTGGTGCATAGCAGGCCCTAGGCTGGGAACTGAATCAGGGCTTTTGAACCAGGGTGTCAAGGTCCACTCTGCTGCTAACTCTGACTGGAGAGCACACAAAGAGGGGGACTGGGCAGAGTTTGGAGGGGTGAGGACTTGGCTTCAGCAACTCAGGTGGAGTGCTGTACCCTGGTGATCCCAGGTCCTTGTATTTCAGAGGTTGGGCAGGAGGGGGTCAAAGGGACAGAGACAGAATCTGTCAGACAGGAGGAAGGACAGAGAAGAGGAGATCACAGTGAAGAGGAGAAGGCAAAAGACTTCAATATTTGAACTGAGGAGTACATAAGTCCTCAGTGGATTGGACTTACATATATACAGGAGATTGGAGGTGGTACAGTTTGTACAAGAACATAGCATTGGAGGCAGAACAAGAAGGCAGAGTACACTAAGCAAGGAATGGAGAGCTAAGCAAGGAATGGAACATAAGCAAGGAATGCAGAGACAGAGTAATTTAACCAGTTACTGGTCAAGTACTAACTGGCATCACAGTCAGAGTGAAGTCGGAGCTATAGTACAGAGTGTCAGAGAAAGAGAGGAAAAGAGTCTAAATACAGAGTGGAACAAGCAGAATTGCCTGCAGAGCAAGTGGATTTGTCATAGTTGTGACACAGGGTTTAGGCCTATAACAGGGTCCAGGATGATCTTGGGGATTCTGTGTACAAGGAACTGCACAATGCATACAGTGAGTGAAAAAACCCTTGCAATGTTTGGCCATTTTGTACTAAGTGCGATGTAGCACTAGGGGGCGTGGGAATCCCGCTTAGCTTTGGTGGGAAGGAATGTAGTGCTGACTAATGGCTACAAA
>JBBPMH010000936.1:0-13773 GCA_038090235.1 Pulveroboletus ravenelii
AACTTGTCTCTTGCAACTTCTGGTGGCCCGGACTTGCCTCCTTTGTCTGAAACTACATCCAGGGTTGCGGCCTCTGCCAACAAAGCAAGGTTAATACACACCCCACAGTCGCCCCCCTTACCCCTATCTCATCCTCCTGTACCCGCCCCTTCCAACAGCTGTCCTGTGATCTGATCATGGACCTTCCTCTCTCCGATGGCTTCAACAGTCTATTGGTCGTGGTCGACCATGGGCTTACTAAGGGGGTAATTTTATGCCCAACTAAGAAATCCATCACCACCAAAGGAATCGCCCACCTCTTTTTCCACAAAGTATACACCAGGTTCGGGCTCTATGACAAAATCATATCCGACTAAGGCCCTCAATTCACCTCAGAATTCGCCAAATCCTTGGCATCTCTCCTCAGATACTCCCTCGCCCTCTCCACCACCTACCATCCTCAAACTGATGGAGAAACCGAGCGGGTTAACCAAGAAGTCGAAACATACCTGCGAATCTTCTGCACAATAACCCAACTAGTTGGGCAGAACATATTCCAATGGCGGAATTCACTCACAATCACTGCCCCCACTCTGTCACCGGCCAATCCCCATTCTATCTCATGATGGGATATGAACTGAAACCTCTCCCCACGATCATCACAGAAACAAACCTTCCTGCTGTCGAATCACAGCTCAAGCTCTTATCTCACCTGAGAAATGAAGCCCTGAAAGCACACGAACTAGCCTGCCAAGTGATGAAATCCAGGAACACATGAGGCTTCAACCCATGGAAGTGAGGAGATAAGATATGGTTGGAAGCCCGGAACTTAAAATGCTCCCTCACCAGCCCTAAATTCGCCCCAAAACAAGAAGAACCCTTTGTTATCACGAAAGTCTTATCACCTATCTCTTATGAACTCTGACTCCCCCCCACATGGAAAATCCACCCTGTGTTCCATGCTTCCCTCTTATCATTCTATTGTGAAAACAATGTACATGAATGGAACTTCCCCGCTCCACCACTGGACCTAATAGAAGGAGAAGAAGAATATGAAGTTGAAAAAATTGTATGGCATCGTGGAGCTCTGTCCCATTGGCAATACCTCGTCCGATGGAAAGGTTACTTAGCAGAAGAAGACTCTTGGGTTTCAGAGTCAGAAATGAACAACACCCCACTCGTCCTGAAGGCATATAAACACCTCCATCCCAAATTCTTCCATCTCATCTCCCATTCAATCAACTACATGTCTACCTCTGATGCCTCCTCTTGCTCCTCTCACCACATACCCTCCCCTAACCCCTGGAATGCTCCAAATTCTCCTGGAGCAAGAACAACTACTAGTGCGGATGTTCTGCCCATTCAGGGACCAACAGAGAGTGTTTGAGCTCCTCTTTATCTTGTTCAATCAGGTTCTCCAACGACTGGACCAACCTCCCCCTCCTCCATAACATTATCTTCCCCAGTGGACTCCCCTGCCTGTCCAGACACCCCTCATCCCACTATCAGTGAGTGGCGAATCCTCCACCATAGCCATGACGATGGGATCTGCCCCCCAGATGTCCCCATCTATGCCCAATGCCTATAGGATGACCTCCCCGACGAACAGTACTGCACTCTCCTTATGACATACATTGCTGACCCCCATCTTGCCCTTCCAATGGACAATGATCTCACACCTGGTTCCCCCCTAGCCTCATTAATTGACGCCTTCCTGGAGGTCTGCCACCTCAACCTACTAATCGACTCTCTTCACTCCCACTCAGACCTGATTGTGGCCAAACACTGCCTTTGCTCAATCCGTGCCATCCTCTGTGGACATCTAGGGTCACTCGGATATCAGATGAGGCTAGGAGAGTATATGGCCGACCTTGATTGCTATCTTGCCAAGAAAGCTGAGTATAACCGACCCCAATATCGCTGTTCCATCACCACAACTCACAACAACATCGGACACGACAACGACCCCTCCACCTCATCCTCCTCCCTCAACCCTGAAGAAGTAGCCATCTTAGAAAGGGAGGAACTCTCCTATTGGGGACGGCACCCATGGCCCCTCCCCTTGTCTCACCTGCTTTACAGACAGGCATGCTTCCAGTGCCACTGGCTCAGGCATGTATGAGTTAACTGCGAACTCTATGAATATCCTACCTGCCACACCTGGGCCCCAGGACACGCACAATATCAATGCGCCATGGTACACTGCCGCGCTGGAGTTCCCCAGCAAACCCCGCTGTGTGTTGACCTCTCCACCATTCACTCCCCTCGCCACCCTCCAAGCAGGGCATCCTCCTCATTGTCCTTGTCCAGACGATCTCACTGTTTCATGCTGCCCCCCTTTCCGCCATCACTATCACCCCCTTCTTGCCAACTCTGCCGCCAACAACCTTTTTGTGCACACCCTTGTAGGCGCTCTGGAAGTCCCCTCTCTATCCCTCCCCCTCGTGCAGACTCTCCCAATGACAACCCCTTCTCAGCTAAGGCTTACAGCAACATGACTGGTTCCCCTGGCTATAGCTATCAGGAATTTTAGAAAGTCAATGGTGTCTCCTCACCTCAAACAGGGGGTAATGTTACATTTCACTTTTATCTTGACTTGTTTCCACCTTGTTTAACTTGTTTCCACCTTGTTTCCTCCATTTGTCATTGAACATTAGTCTCCTCACCCAATTCTCTTGTATTGGGTTTGTAGCTCCACACTTAGTCACTCCATCCCTTTTGCCATTCACCTGTTGACTCATATGCTTAATAACCCATGTTTACTTTATGATTGTCCTTGTCCCGTCATGTTTTCCTTCTGGGTACTATATAAACCCACTTGTAGGTCTACCTGTACTCTAACTTAGACCTACTTGGCAATTCACTTGCTTCTCCCTGTGTGCCCTCACTCTGCACTTGACCGAGCACTCTGCTCTTACCTTTGTCTCCTCGCTAGCTAAGTAGCTAGGCGAGATCCTTGATCTTCAAACTATTGTCAGCTAGTTGTCGGACAAACCCTCGACCCTGCAACTTGCAGGCTACATCCCTCATCCTTGTCCCATTAAAGCAGTTTGCTGACAACGTCCCCCGTCCTCAATCCTTAGCTGAGTCCATGCCTTGACCTTTCAGGATCAAGCATAACAGTAAGTACAGTAATATGAGATAAGCTAAGTACAGGGTCCGGAGAGTCTAGAGTGTGCACTCATCGAGAATGCACTGGAGTTTGAGGAAATGGGGCCAGAGTTGGATCCAGAGTTAGGGGTTGCACGGGATATGACAGTCAGCCAAACTAGGAAGAAGAAAGTATTGGCAATTTCTTTGAGATTGCAACCTCAATGCATATTGTGTTACAATTTGATCATAGACGTACAGGACCCCTATTCTTTTTCCTGACTATCCCCTCTGGCTTGTCACCGGAACCACTACTCCCACCCCCTGGTCTATAACCACCAAACACCCGTCTGTACCCACCTGGCGTTCATCTATGCCTGCCCGGCATTCATCTATACCTACCCGGCATTTGTCTATGCCTGCCCAGCATCCGCCTATACCTGCCCGACAACCGTCTATGCCTGCCCGGCATTTACCTCCACCTAGCACAACCTGTTGACAGGTTATGCCTACACCGCCACAGGTATTCCCCGTGACCCAGCCACACCTTCCTAGAAGTTCCTTCGCGTTCCTTCGTATCTTCACTCTTCTTTGTTATCCTTGCTTAGTCCCTGAACCTTAGATCCCTTCGCCCAATCCTCTTATCGGCCTCATGTCTCTTCTTACTCATCGCTCCTCTTTCGCTATTCGTTCTCTGACTCATGTGTACCTTGTTACTCATCGCTCCCCTTTCGCCATTCGTCCTCTAACTCACTCTGTCTTGTTTACCTTTCATTGTCCTTGTCTTACCCTGATTACTCCCTGTACTATATAAACCCCAGTAGGTCTACTTGTTCCCTAGCTTAGATCTACTTGGCAATCTACATTGTTCTCCCCTCTATGTGTCTTCGCTCAACACTTGACAGAGCACTCAGCTCTTACCCTTGTCTCCTTGCTAGCAAGTCGCTAGGCAAGATCCTTGACCTTGAACCTTCGTCGGCTAGTTGCCAGACGAACCCTTGACCCTGCTGGTTGCAGGCTACGTCTCTCGTCCTCATCTCACTGTAGCTGCTTGTTGACAGTTCCTCTCGTCCTTGACCCTTAAAGCCGAGTCCACGCTTGACCTTTCGGGATCAAGTGTAACAGGATGGAGGCATTTATATGCCTTCAGGATGAGTGGGGCATTGTTCATTTCTGACTCCGAAACCCAAGAGTCTTCTTCTGCTGAGTAACCTTTCCATCAGACGAGGTATTGCCAACGGGACGGAACTCCATGATGCCATACGATTTTCTCAACTTCATATTCTTCTTCTTCTTCTATTAGGCCCAGTGGTGGAGCAGGAAAATTTCGTCCATGTATGTTGTTTTCGCAATAGAATGATAAGAGGGAAGTGTGGAACATGGGGTGAATTTTCTATGTGGAGAGGAGTCAGAGTTCATAGGAGATAGGTGATAAGACTTTTGTGATAATGAAGGGTTCTTCTTGTTTTAGGGCGAATTTAGGGCTGGTGAGGGAACATTTTAAGTTCTGGGCTTCTAGCCATACCTTATTTCCTCGTTTCCACAGGTTGAAACCTCATGTGTTCCTGGATTTCATTACTTGGCGAGCTAGCTCATGTGCTGCCAAGGCTTCATTTCTCATGTGCAATAAGACTTTGAGTCGTGATTCGACAGCAGGAAGGTTTGTTTCAGAAATGATTGTGGGGAGGGGTTTCGGCTTGTATCCCATCATAAGATAGAATGGCGATTGGCCAGTGACTGAGTGGGGGTGGTGGTTGTGAGTGAATTCTGCCATAGGAATATGTTCAGCCCAACTAGTTAGGTTATCGTGGCAGAAGACCTGAAGGTACGTTTCGACTTCTTGGTTGACCCTTTCAGTTTCTCCATCAGTCTGGGGGTGGTAGGTGGTAGAAAGGGTGAGGGAGTATCTGAGGAGGGATGCTAGGGATTTGGCAAATTCTGAGGCAAACTGGGGGCCTTGGTCCAATATAATCTTGTCGTAAAAACCAAATCTGGTGTATACCTTATGAAAGAAGAGGTGAGCGATTCCCTCAGCGGTGACAGTTTTCTTAGTTGGGCACAAAATCACCCCCTTAGTAAGCCCATGGTCGACCACGACCAAGAGACTATCAAAGCCGTCAGAGAGAGGGAGATCTGTGATGAGGTCGCAGGACAATTGTTGGAATGGGCAGGTACAGGAAGATGAGATAGGGGTCAGGGGAGCAACCATGGGGTGTGTATTGACTTTGTTTTGCTAGCAAAGGGTATAACCCTGGACGTAGTTTCAAACAAAGGAGGCCAGGCCGGGCCACCAGAAGTCACGAGAGA
Source organism: Pulveroboletus ravenelii (assembly GCA_038090235.1). Taxonomy (NCBI): domain Eukaryota; kingdom Fungi; phylum Basidiomycota; class Agaricomycetes; order Boletales; family Boletaceae; genus Pulveroboletus; species Pulveroboletus ravenelii. The sequence continues at coordinate 5,377 of JBBPMH010000936.1, forward strand.
CGAGTTGACGGGTTTTAAGGAAACCAGGGTGACCGGCAGAGGGGTGGTCATGGCATGCGGAGACAGCAGCATGTCGATGGGAGTCGGGCAAATAGACACAGCCCTGGTAGGTGAGGAGGCCAGCATCGAATTTCCAGTCTGAAACATAAGAGTGGAATTGGGAGGGAACTGTTCCCTCAAGGGCATGGAGGGCATTAAGGACGAGGGGGTCAGTGGAGGAGGAGGCGGCCACTTTTGTGGAGAGATCCGCATTGATGAGGTTTATGAAAAGGTTGTCCGGAAGGAGGGTGACATCCACATTGTCATCGTTGTCACCCTTGGTATGGTCTGGTCGGCGGGAGAGAGCATTGGGAGTGGCAAATGAGGAACCTGGGACATGGGTAAAGTGGAGGTCAAAGTCGGCAAGGTCAAGGAGCCAGTGGGCCTGTCACCAGTTGAGCTTGTGTGATTCCCAGAAGTAGGTGAGGTTCTTGTGATCAGTCAGGACTTCCACTGGGAATGCGGAGCCATGCAGATGGTGACGCCAAACTTTGAGTGCACGGATGATGGTGAGGAGTTCTTGGTCATATATGTTATAGTTTCTTTCAGCAGGAGAGAGGGATTGGGAAAGGTAGGCACAGGGTTTGAGATCGCTGTTACTGTCTGGTTGAAGGAGGATTCCTCCAGTTGCCCATTTGGAGGCATTGGTGGAGATAGCAAAGGGTTGGATGGGATCAGGTAACTGGAGGACGGGTTCAGCGAGAAAGGTGTTCTTTAGCGCTTGAAAAGCAGTCTCACAAGGTGTTAACCAGTCCCAGGGATGGTCCTTTTTGATAAGGTCAAGGAGAGGTCAGGCAATGGTGGAATAGTCCGGAATGAATCGTTAGTAGAAGTTGGCAAAGCCAAGGAATGATCGGACGTCTTTGACTTTGGTGGGGTAGGCCAATCTGCGATTCCTGCCAGTTTGACAGGGTCCATGGCAAGTTCACCAGGTTTGACTACCATGCCAAGGTATTCCACCTGAGTTGCAGCGAACTCGCATTTCTCGAGCTTGAGATGGAGGTCGAGTTCTTCCATATATTTCAGGATGTGACAGGTTCATTCAATATGGGTTTGTTCATCTGGGGAGAAGATGAGAAGGTCGTCCATGTAGATGACTAGCCATCCTTCAGTAATGAGGTTATAGAAGGAGTCATTCATGAAACGTTGGAAGGTGGCTGGTGAGTTGGTAAGACCAAAGAACATTACAGTTGGTTCGAAGAGTCCCTTATGTGTGATGAAAGCAGCTTTCCAACAGTCAGATTCCTTGATCCAGACATTGTTATATCCCCAACGGACATTAAATTTGGTGAAGAGTTTCACACCTTGCAGGCGGTCTATGAGATCCGAGATGAGTGGTAGGGGGTAGGTGTCGTGAATTGTATGTTGGTTCAAGTATTGGTAGTCCTGGCAGGGGCGAAGTTTTCTGTCTTTCTTTTTGACAAAAAAGAAGGGGGAGGACTGGGGTGATTTTGATGGGCGGATTTTTCCTGAATGGAGGTTTTCCTCCAGGAATTCCTCTGTGACTTTCTTTTCTTCTTCGGTAAGAGAGTAAAGCTTGGCGGACCTGGGTTTGAAAGTTTCATCAAGTTCAATGGGGTGGTTGCAGGGTCAGGTTGGAGAAACATGGTTGGCTGATTCTTTGGCGAATACCAATGCAAAGTCAGCAAATTCTGGGGGAAGGACAGTAGTTTTCTTTTCTGGGAGGGCGTAGATGGCTAAATTGGTGGCTGTGGTAAGTTTTCCAACCATTTCTGCCTCCTCCCAGGCTTTCCATTCAAAGTGAGTAGGGAATCTTCCCCCTTTATCATAGTTAAGATAGACGTAGAGGTCTTCATCCCACTTTTCATCAGTATTGATATGTCAGATGCGATGGGCGTCAGGGCGGGGTGTTTTTCAAGCAGCATGTTCCATAAGCCACTTGTCTAACGTTGGGTTGGTTGTTCCTTGGGGGGATCCTCTAGGTCCAGTCTCTGGTAGGGACTCCAAGATAGGAAGGGAAAGTGTGTACATTGGCCAGTCAATGGTGGGGTTGGCTTTCTTAAGCCAGATCATTCCCAGTATGACTGGAGTGTCTCCAAGGTGCATTACGCTGAACTCCTCGGAGTAGCGGAGGTTGGCTAGATGGAAGTCGATAGTGACGGTGAATTTTATTTCACCGCAGCAATTGGGGGTTGAGTCGGCATTTCATACTAGGATAGGTTGGGGGAGTCAGGTCATAGGAAGTTGGTTTTTCTTTGTGAATTCCCAGTCGATACAGGAGCAGCTTGCTCCAGAGTCAAGAACAGCACAGGTTCTAATGTTTTTTGTTTTAGGTGCAAGGGTGAGAGGGAGGATGATGGCTTTCGATTTCCTTGCTACTAATACATGAGAGTTAGGAGAAGTTTGTGTTAGAGGAACTTCTCCTTTTAAAAAGATGAATCCCAGCTTCCGAACATTACTCTTTTTACATTCTCCCCTTTCTTCTCTTCTTCATCTTTGATTTCTTGGAGTTTAGGGAGGTTGTTGGTTTCTACTCTTTTTATCTGCCGCGGTTGGGGGGGGTTCTTGTTGTTAGAGAATGTTGGGCATTTGTTGGACATATGTCCCGGTTGGCAGCGGTGGAAACAGAGTTTCTTTTCAAAGCAGTGTTTCCTTTTGGCAGGGGTTAATTTGCCTACTCAGATTATATCTACATCCATGGCATCTGGATGTCGAGTGGTGGCGGTGGTTACTTTTCCCTGAGCTTGAGAGAAATAGGTGAATTTGGTTCAACTCCTAGAGTTGAAAGCTTCGGCTCATTCCCAGTGGGTGACGAAGTGTACCGCTTTGGTATACCAAGACTCGATTTTCTCCGGAATGAAATCCATGGCAAAAATCCTTTGTCAGACTGTTTCAGGGAGTCCCTCCATGAAGAAGGAGACAAGGACATCTTCTTTGGTTACCCCACTGATAGCTACTTGGTTTTTGAACTTGGCGATGTAGGCATTAAGGTCTTCAGTTTTCCTAACCCTGGTGCGCACCAGCCAGTGAATGGCTTGGGCTTTGGTGTCTTCATGTTCAAACATGGTTTTAAAGTCTACTACAAATTCAACCCAGGTCCTGAACTTTCTGTGGGCTAGAACTTTGGTTCGGAATGTGTTTGCCCAGGTTGATGCTGAGCCTTTGGTCATAAAGGAGAGAGCGAAGGCGATTCGCTTGTCATCGTTGTTATAAATTTCCTTGTTGATCATAAGATAGATGTCGACGGAGTTGAGCCATGGAATTGCTTTGGCGTAGGTTCCATCAAAATCTTCAGGCCTAGAGAGGCGTAGTTCGGTAGGTTTGTTTGACATGGGGGATGGGGGACGGGAGAATGGGGGTGGGGTTGGTGGTCTGCAAGGCGGTTGGTTTTGTCTGGCATACCACTCGTCTCTTTGTCGACATAGTTCCTCAGTTTCTAGATGAGGGTAGACTGGTTGTCAGGTAGTTGGGATTGGAGATGGGGGAGTCGGTTCTCGGGGGAGGGAGAGTCCTGCTGAAAGATGTTGGGCAAGTTCGGTGTCCTCCTGTTGTTCAGCAACAGAGGAGATGGGTACGTCAGGGGATGGTGAACATTGTTCTTCACTTGGTTGTGGGTCAGGGTCAGAGTCGTCAGTGTCTCTGGTGGTTTCTTGGGCAGGTCTGAGAAGGTTGTCAAAGAACGAGGTTTGGCAAGGTTGGGGTGCTCGTGGCAACTGAGGTTGTTGCAACGATGAGGGGCATTGGGGTGGGCAGTTGGAGGAAATGTTGGCGGCTTAGGCAGTGCTAACTGTGGCTATAGAACTTAGACCTTTTGTTATGCTTGATCCTGAAGGGTCAAGACGTAGACTCGGCTAAGGATCGAGGATGAGGGATTGTCATAAGCTAACAGCTTTAACAAGACAAGGAGGAGGGACATAGCCTGCAAACGGCAGGGTCGAGGGTTCGTCCGACAACTAGTCGACAATGTTCTTATGGTCGAGGATCTTACCTAGCAACCAGCTAGCAAGAGGACAATGGCAAGAGTAGAGTGCTCAGTCAAGTGCAGAGTGAAGGCACTCAGAGGAAGCAAGTAGATTGCCAAGTAGGTCTAAGTTAAGGGGACAGGTAGATCTACAAGGGTTTTTATAGTACATCAGGAAACAACAAGATAAAACAAAGACAACAAGGGAACAACAAGAATTGGTAAACATATGAGTAAATCAGCGAATAGCGAAAGGAACTCGGTGACTAATGGTGGAGCTACGAGCCCGATACGAGAGAATCAGACAAGGAGACTAATGTTCAATGACAAACAGAGAAAACAAGGTGGAAATGAGTCAGATAACAAGTGAAATGTAATAGTAATAATATATTGGGCACAGCAGACAAGGGACACGTGCTTGGATAAGTGGATTGATGTGATAAGATCTTATCTCATCAGTAGGGCTTACCTACCTTTCTAGGTGCCTCACTAAGGGACTACTGATTCCTGCATATATTGCCACAGCACTGCAGGGAATAAAAGCACTGCTAACTTGTAAGGACGAAATGTCACACACTTCTTACTAATGTATAATGTCAACGGTGACACACAGGTGCTCTGGCCCTGTGCCTACCTCTCCTAATCCCTCTTCCCCGCAGAATGAAACTATGACATCTACGACCGAGAACTTCTTGTGGTCATCCAAGCTCTTAAAACCTGGCATCATCATCTCCATGGTTCTGCATTCCCCATAGATGTCCTCACCGATTACAAGAACCTAACCTACTTTAGAGAACCACACAATCTCAACTGTTGCCAAGCCCATTGGCTTCTTAATCTGGCCAATTTCAACCTCTATTTTACCCACGTCCCCGGTTCCTCCCTTGCTGCTCCCGATGCACTTTCCCACCATCTGGATCACACTGCCCCAATGACAACAACAACTGCAACATTACTCTATTCCCTGCCGATCTCTTTATCAATCTCATTAACACTGAGCTCACCACAAAAGTGGCCCAATCCTCTGTGACTGACCCCCTCATCTTAAACACCCTTCATGCCCTCGAAGGGACTGTCCCCTCCCAATTTCACTTGCATTTCTCCAACTGGCACTTCGATGCCAGTGTTCTTACTTACCAGGGATGCATCTATCTACCCAACTCTCTCCACCATGAAGCAGTTTCACATTGTCATGACCATCCTTTCACTGGCCACCCTGGTTTTCTAAAAACCTGACAACTGTTTCTCACGATTTTTGGTGGCCTGGACTTGCCTCTTTCATTTGGAATTATGTCCAAGGTTGTGCCCTCTGCCAGCAAAACAAGGTGAACACCTACCCAACAGTTGCCCCCCTCACTCCCATCTTCTCTTCCTGCACCCGACCTTTTTAGCAATTATTCTGTGATTTAATTACAGATCTCCCCCTCTTTGATGGCTTTGATAGTCTACTGATTGTGGTCGACCATGGGCTTACTAAGGGGGTGATTTTGTGCCTAACTAAGAAATCTGTCACTGCTGAAGGAATTGCCCATCTCTTTTTCCACAAAGTATACTCTAGATTTGGCCTATATGATAAGATCATATCCGACCGAGGCCCTCAATTTGCCTCAGAATTCACCAAATCCTTAGCATCCCTCCTCAGATACTCCCTTGACCTCTCCACCACCTATCACTCCCAAACTGACAGAAAAACTGAATGGGTCAACCAAGAAGTTGAAATGTACCTTCAGATCTTCTGCCATGACAACCCAACCAACTGGGCTGAAAATATCCCTATGGCAGAATTCACTCACAACCACTGCCCCCACTCGGTTACTGGCCAATTGCCATTCTATCTCATGATGGGATACGAACCGAAACCCCTCCCCACAATCATTGTGGAAACAAACCTCCCAGCCATTGAATCGTGGCTCAAACTCTTATCACATATGAGAAATGAAGCTTTAGCTGCACACGAACTAGCCCATCAAGTGATGAAATCAAGGAACACACAAGGTTTCAACCTGTGGAAACGCAGAGATAAAGTATGGCTGGAAGCCTGGAACTTAAAATGTTCCCTCACTAGCCCTAAATTTTCCCCAAAGCAAGAAGGACCCTTCCCTATTATGAAAGTCTTATCTCCCATCTCCTATGAACTCCAACTTCCCATCACATGGAAAATTCACCCCATATTCCATGCCTCCCTCTTATCATCCTATCGCGAAAACAGCATACACAGCCAGAACTTCCCAGCTCCACCACCAGACCTAATAGAAGGCAAAGAAGAATATGAAGTCAAGAAAATTGTATGTCACTGTGGAGCTCCATCCCATCAGCAGTATCTGGTCTGATGGAAGGGTTACTCAGTGGAAGAAGACTCATGGGTCTCAGAGTCAGAAATGAATAACGCCCTGCTTGTCCTGAAAGCATATAAACACCTCCACCCGAAGGTCTTCCTCCATTCCACCTCCCATACAATCTGCTACATGTCTATCTCCCCTGATGCCCCCTCTTGCTCCTCTAACTGAGTATCCTCCCCTGACCCCTGGAATCCTCAGGAACCTTCTAGAGCTAGAATGACAGCTAGTGAGAATCTTCTGCCCATTCAGGGACAACGAGAGAGCATTCCAGATTCTCTTCATCTTGTTCAACTGAATTCTCCAACAACTGGACCAACCTCTCCCTCCTCAGTGACACTTTCCTCCCCTATTGACTCCCCTGCCTGCCCTGGCACCCCTCACTCCACCATCAGTGAATGGAGAATTCTCCACCACACCCACAATGATGGGATCATGCCTCCCACTGTTCCCATTTACGCCCAATGCCTCCAAAATGATTTCCCTGATGACAACTACTGCAATCTCCTGATGACCCATCTTGGAGACCCCCGTCTCACTATCCCGATGGACAATGACCTCACTCCCAGCTCCCCCCTCACCTCCTTAACTGACACATTCCTTGAAATCTGTCACCTAGATTTGCTAATTGACTCCCTCAACTCCCACTCTGACTTGATCATCGCAAAACACCGCCTTTGCTCCATTCAGGCTGTCCTTTATGGGCATCTAGGCTCCATCAGATACCAGATGGGGCTAGGAGAATATTTAGTAGACCTCAATTGTTATCTCGCAGAGAAAGCCGAACATAACCGCCCCCACTACTGTCGCTCTGTCACCACCCACTTTGCCAACCCAGAACACTACAAAACCCCCTCTGCCTCCTCTTCTCCTCTTAACCCAGAGGAACTAGCCATTTTGGAAAAAGAGGAACGTTCATATTGGGGACAACACCCATGGCCCCTCCCCACCTCCCATCCATTCTACAACCAGGCTTGCTTTCATTACCATCACCTGGGACATATGTGGGTCAACTGCGAATTGTATGAATGCCCAACCTGTCACATGTGGGCACCGGGACATGCCCAATACCAATGTGTGGCTATACATTATCAGGCAAATGTCCCTCCATGTACCCCCCTTCAAGTGGACCTGACCAGTGCCCAAAACCATCACCCATCCACTTCCTTGTTCTCCTTGTCTAACAGGTCTTGTCATTCAATGAACCCTCCTTCCCCACCATCTCCATCCCCCCCTTCTTGTCAACTTCACCACCAAAAGCCTTTTCATGCATGCCCTCATCGGTGCTCTGGGAGTCCCATCCCTGTCCCTCCCCCTCATGCAGACTCTCCTGACAATGACCCTTTTACCACAGAAGCTTTCAGTAACATGACTGGTTTCCCAGGGTACAGCTACTGGGAATTTTAGAAAGTCAACAGTGTCTCCTGGTCTTAAACAGGGGTAATGTTACAATTTCCATGTTTTCACTTCGTTTCTTTTCATTTGTCATTGAACATTAGTCTCCTCATCCGATTCTCTTGTATTGGACTCATAGTTCCTTCATCAGTCATCCAGTTGTTTTTGCCATTCGTCTGCTAACTCATTGCTTAATGATCTATGTTTGCTCTCTAGTTGTACTTGTTCTCTCTTGTTTGTCTTCTATGTACTATATAAACCCGCTCGTAGGTCTATGTATTTCCTTAGCTTAGACCTACTCAGCAATATCATTGCTTTCTCTGTGTGTCCTCACTCCACACTTGATTGAGCACTCTGCTCTAATCTTTGACTTCTTGCTAGCAGAACACTAGGCAAGACTTTTGACCTTGAACATTTGTCAACTAGTTGTTGAATGAACCTTTGATCCTGTGGCTCATAGGCTACATCCCTCATCCTTGTCTCTTAGCCGAGTTCATGTCTTGACCTCTTGGGATCAAGCATAACACTTATTTGAGCAACATTTCTATTTTGTAATTTTAGTACTTTGTATACCCTCCCTTTGCCTTTATCACTACCTCTAGTCTTCTAGGCATGCTTTCTATCAATATTTGACATTCCTCAGCCTCTATTTTGCCCCATTCCACATCAATCCTTTTCTAAAGCCCCAAACCCCTCTTAGTAATG
>JBBPMH010000937.1:0-13768 GCA_038090235.1 Pulveroboletus ravenelii
TAGGGGAACTTCTCCTTTTAAAAAGATGAGTCCCAGCTTCCAAATGTTACTCTTTTCATGTTTTCCCCTTTCTCCTCTTCTTCGTCTTCGATTTCTTGGAGTTTAGGGAGGTCGTCAGTTTTCACCCTTTTTACTTGCCAGGGTTGGGGGTTTTTGTTATTAGAGAATGTTGGGCATTTGTTGGACATATGTCCCGGTTGGCGGCAGCAGAAGCAGAGTTTCTTTTCAAAGCAACATTTCCTTTTGGTGGGGGTCAGTTTGCCTACTCGGATGATGTCTACATTCATGGTGTCTGGGTCTCAAGCAGGGGTGGTCGCTTTTCCCTGTCTCTGAGAGAAGTAGGAGAACTTGGTTCAGCTCCCAAAGTTGAAAGCTTTGGCTCATTCCCAGTGGGTAATGAAGTGTACAGCCTTGGTATACCAAGATTCTATTTTCTCTGGGATGAAATCCATGGCAAAGATTCATTGTCGGACTATCTCCAGGAGTCCTTCCGCAAAGAAGGAGATAAGGACATCTTCCTCGGTTACTCCACTAATGGCTACTTGGTTTTTGAATTCAGTGATATAGGCATTGAGGTCTTCAGTTTTTTGCACCCTGGTGCATGCCATCCAGTGGATGGCTTGGGCCTTAGTGTCTTCATGTTCGAACATGGCTTTAAAGTCTACTATGAATTCAACCCAGGTCCCAAACTTCCCATTAGCCAGGACCTTGGTTCAGAACGTGTTTGCCCATGTTAAGGCCAATTCTTTGGTCATAAAGAAGAGAGCAAAGGTGATTCGTTTGTCATCGTTGTTGTAGATTTCTTTGTTAATCATAAGGTAGATGTCAATGGAGTTGAGCCATGGGACTGCCTTGGCATATGTTCTGTCAAAGTCTTCAGGCCTTGAGAGGCGTAGTTTGGTGGGTTTGTTCGACATTGGGGATGGGGGATAGGAGAACGGTGGTGGAGTTGGTGGTCTGCAAGGTGGTTGGTTTCATCTGGCATGCCACTTGTCTCTTTGTCGATGTAGTTTCTCAGTTTCTAGGTGAGGGTAGACTGGTTGTCGGGTGGTTTGGGTTGGAGATGGGGGAGTTGGTTCTCGTGGAAGGGAGAGCCCTGCTGAAAGGCGTTGGGTGAGTTCGGTGTCCTCCTGTTGTTCAGCAATAGAGGAGATGGGAATGTCAGGGGATGGTGAACAATGTTCTTCACTTGGTTGTGGGTCAGGGTCAGAGTCGTCAGTGTCTTTAGCGGTTTCTCGGGCAGGTCCAAGAAGGTTGTTGAAGAACAAGGTTTGGCGGGGTTGGGGTGCTCGTGGTGACTGAGATTGTCGCGACAACGAGGGGCATTGGGGTGGGCAGTTGGAGGAAATGTTGGCAGCTTAGGCAGTGCTAGCCACAACTATAGAGCTTAGACCTTTTGTTATGCTTGATCCTGAAGGGTCAGGTGTGGACTTGGCTAAGTGACGAGGATGAAGGGAGTTGTTAGCAAACGGCTACAGTGAAGCAAGGATGAGGGACACAGCTTGCAGCTAGCAGGGTCAAGGGTTTGTCCAGCAACTAGCCAACAAAGGTTCAAGGTCGAAGTTCTTGCCTAGCGACTTGCTAGCAAGAAGACGAGGGTAAGCACGGAGCGCTCGGTCGAGTGTGGAGCAAAGACACACAGAAGAAAGCAGGTATATTGCCAAGTAGGTCTAAGCTAAGGGACAGATAGACCTATGAGAGGTTTTTATAGTACATCAGAGAGCGACAAGATAAAACAAGGACAACGAAGGGAAAACAAAGATTGGTAAACACATGAGTAAGCCATCAAATGGCAAAAGAAACTCAGTGACTAAGATTGGTAAATGCATAAGTAAGCCATCAAATGGCAAAAGAAACTTGGTAACTAATAGTGGAACTACGAGTCTGATATGAGAGAATCAGACAAGGAGGGTAAAGTCCAATGATGAATAGTGGAAACAAGTAAAGACAAAGAATAAAACGTAACAGATAGGTTGTAAGTTACTCAATAAAGTTTCTGTGATTTATACTCACAGCTGGCTTCACTTTAGAAGGTTTTGGTATTTTTGACCCACTCTTGGGCCCCTTTTTATCTTTTCCCTGTCCACTGATGTGAAAGTATTCCAAATACTTGCACACTAAAATCTGTTACCTTTCCTTTCTTCTTTTGAATGACAACTTCTTCTTCTTCTTCCTATAAAAGAATTCATGCATATATGTCTTATGATCAGGATATCATGACTGACCTCACTGTTACTTTGTCTGTTCTCATCTGGAGTGATTTCAATGGGATCTGCTCTAAACTTGCCCTTTGCTGCTCTTCTGATTGCTGTAATCTCTATTTCCTTAGCCTAATATTATATCAGAACAAGCTATTGTCACAGCCAAGTCTTTTACCTCTGGTTGCTGTTCTTGGTCTTTATCAATGACCATGACATCCTCTGCTATTTGATCCACCTGCTGGAATGATGTCACTGTTTCAAGATAAAAAAGAAGGAATTTATTTATATTCATGATGTTCTGCAGAGCAATGCTTTTTTTTCCTTTCTCATTTGTATCCTGGATATGGTTTATTTAAATAAATATGCATATTAGGGAAGAATTTCATGCTACTTGCCTGCAAGGCCTTGGTCAGGCCTTTAGTGCCTATTCCAAAATGTTTCCCCTTGTCTTTGCTTTTCCTCATGATTGAGGGTTCCTGATAGTGCATAAGTATTTAGAATACTTACATATATTCAGTTATGATTCTGTCTAGCATATGTTTATGAAATGGCATGTTGGAGATACCACTGAATAGAAAGGTGAGTATGATATGGGAGACTCACTTTTGCAAAGGGTTTGGTGAATTCAAACATTTAAGCACCAACTCATCTGTGATTGGTAAAAGACAGAGTGCTTCTTGGAAATAGTTGTTAACTGCTGAGCACAAGCCTAGCAATATGGGATCATTGTCCTTAGGAATGGACACCATGTCACATAAAGACTTGATGTTGAATCCTGTTCCTGCTATGCATTCATGCCAGTGGGTTATCGTTAGCCATGGAGTTATTAAGCGCTTGTCTAATCCAATAGAAGGGATGTCAAATTCTTCTTCTATTTCCTGCAAAAGTGATTTGACCAACTCCAGGGAGGGCTATTCTGGATCAGGGATTTCATTTGAATGAATTTCCCATAGCATGTGAAGAGGTTCTGCACCCTGGGCATGAAAACTTTGGGCTTTACAATGTTTCCAGAAATGTGGCCTCAAAATATTCTTGTGGTATGTCAAAGGAAGTATATGTGAAAAGTGGCAGAAAAACCTTTGCAAAATAAGAAGATATAGAAGATAGTAAAGTTTGGAGAAGGTTTTTTGATAGTTTGGAGATGCATGGGCTGAAATGGAGTGGGGATCTTTGCAAAGCTGGAAGGGAGAATGAATGCTAAATAGTATGTCTCCATTTTGGAAGATAATCTGCTTCCTACTAGGGAAAATTCTGGGATCCCTGAAGAAAGCATTATCTTTTAACAAGATAATGACTTCAAGTATACCTCTAAAAGAGCCTAGGAGTGGCTGGAATCTCAAGGTGTTAAGGTCCTTGATTGGCCAGCACAATCTCCAGACCTTCATCCTATTAAACATCTCTGGCAAATCCTCAAAAAGAAGCTCAATAGCTATGTAACATTACTAAGAGGGCTTTGGGGCTTTGGGAAAGGATTGATGTGGAATAGGGCAAGATAGAGGCTGAGGAATGTCAAAGATTGATGGAAAGCATGCTTAGAAGACTAGAGGCAGTGATAAAGGCAAAGGGAGGCCATACAAAGTACTAAAATTACAGAATAGAAATGTTGCTCAAATAAGTATCTCAATGATATGTCATTTTGAAATTGTTATATCTCAGTGCCATGGCAACCAAATCACATGACTAAGGACTCATATTCAGGGTCAGAGTTAGGGCTATTTATGACCCTGCAAGGGTCAGAGCTGATATATTTTGGTTCTCTTGCAAGTGTCAAGTCTTTCCAAAATGGCCCAACACTGGGACACTTATTTAAGCCACTGTATGACTATAGTAGGTGTTCTATGACACCAAACAACACTGAACAGTACTAGTTCAGTGTCATAGAATGATTGATACATGCAATACAAAACTGCTACAATAGCCTATGATCAGTAGCATAACTGTAGTAGGTGTTCTATAACACCAAATAACACCAAATAATACTGAACAGTACTAGGTTGGTGTTATAGAATGGTTGATACATGCAGTACAAAACTGCTACACATAGCCTATGATCAGGAACATGACTATAGTAGGTGTTCTATGACACCAAATAACACTGAATAACACCAAACAACACCAAACAGTACTAGTTCACTGTCATAGAATGATTGATATATACTGCTATATATAATCTATGATCAGGAAAATGACTGTAGTAGGTGTTCTATGACACCAAATAATGCCAAATGACACTAAACAGTACTAGTTCAGTGTCATAGAATAGTTAATATATGCAGTAAAAAAAATGCTACACATAGCCTACAATCGTTACAGTGACACTAAATCACCAGATCAGTGCTAGCTTGGTGTTATAAAGCACTTGATGCATAGATCACAAGATGACATATTCATATTCACAGGTCAGGACATATGCATTTATCAACAGAAGACATAGGAAAGACACATCCATGGATGTAATGGTATACCAGCTACACCTCTTCCTCTTCCTTCCCCTTTCCCTTTCCCTTTCCCTTTTCCTTCACCTTTTCTCTTACTATTTTCTTTGCTTTCCCCTTCCCTTTACTTTCATGGTCTCTATCTCATCTTTTTCTACTTCCTCACCTTTCACATCCTCCCCCTCAACCCATTTTCCTTTTCCAACACTAGTACTACCCTCAGTGTCCATTGCCTCTTCCCCAAATCCAACCCACTCCTGCTACTCATCTCTGTCACTGCCAATGTTATTATCAGGGTTCCCACCATTGTCTGTGCTATCACTACTGTCCTTAATATTATCTTCATATTCATGAAATGAATATCCAACTTTGGTACAATGAGTCTGACTGCCTGAATATGTAGAAATCCACTTACAATCCTTGTCCCTGCAGATGGGCAGGTCATATACCTTTTCTATTTCCACTAAAATCTTGATTGTGATAGACATTGTCCAGGTGCTTTTGGGGAGCATATACATAGTTTAATTACTAGACCAAATAGGGCCCAGGCATGTATTGTATGCATCCCAGTTTATATGGCATTCAAGGTTAGTGAATGGCAGAACATACATAATGAATACATATCTAATTTCTCAGCCTTGCTGCAATCAATGTTTTAATTGTTGGAACATGGGTAGTTCCACATGTTTGCTGGCTCATGATGACCTACCCAATACTCCATCTTCAGATAACTGCCAAATGTCTCACTGTGAAACATGTCATTCTCCTCTAGTTTTTCAGAAAGCTCCACTATGAGATGCTTGAACACCTCATCTATGTACTAGAGAATCATTTTGAGATTCTTTTGGAGCCATTTGGGCATTCCAAGCATGCTCCTTAGCTGAAGGACAAGGCACAAGCAATTTTCCCACCAGAAGAAGCATTTAACATGGTTGATGTAATGAGACAGGATCCATGCCATCCCAAATGAGTTCACACTGACTGTCACTGGGCAATGGTCATGCTTGCTGATTTCACAGGTTTTGAATATGAGTTTTCTGGCATGTGCATCATTCAAAGCTCTCTGGAGGAAGTGAACAGTTACCATCATGCAAATGAAAGTGTGGTATATGAATAAGAAATGGGCAGCAAAGAATTTGTTCACATGTGGACAATGTGGATTATGTAATCTGATGACAGATCCAATTTAATTCAAGGACCCAAATATGGAATGTCACATACCTACAACCTGTTTTCTCATTAGAAGCACCATACTCAATATACCACCATTGTTAAAAACAGACTCTAAGAACAACTCCAGAACTCTGGAGTTTGAACAGGACTTCGGCTTCACCATATATGGTATGCCCTGTAACAAGTCCAGGCACCCTGAATTTACTAAAGTCGGGCGAGGGTCAGAGTGACCTTGTTACAAGCAACAAAGGTTGAGGGTGAATTAGAGGAGAGCCATCAAGGCTCAAGCAGAGGGTCAGAGAAGATAGGGAATGTCTTAGTTGATATTCGAACTGAGGTATCTACAACATGATATGGAGTCTTATATATGGAGGGGGAGCACTGGTATGAGGACCAGTAACTCAGAGCTGGAGGCAGAGTAGTTACAATGAAGCTGTGCTCCTAAGCAGAGCACAGGATTGGAGGGGCTATGGAGAAGATGGGTGGTGTACAAGGTTAAGCAAGAAATGGAATGTAAAGAGGAATTACTAAGTACAAGGTCCAGAGAGTCTAGGGTGCATGCTTGTCAAGAATGCACCGAAGTTCAAGGAAACAGGGCTGGAGTTGGATCCAGAGTTAGGAGTTGCATAGGATATGACAACCATGCTCATCATATACAGCTAAACACTGTGCATTGCTAGGCTATGAGATATACATTCACACCTGCAGCTGCTCAACACAGCAAGCATGTCTGTTATAGCCTCATAAGAGAGGTGCATGCCCTTGTCATTTTATATTACACATTGCATACCCCAGATGCTTGAATAACTTTCCTGGATTGTCTGTGTTCATTAAAGGTGCATTGCAGTCACAAAAGACATGCAATCTAATAAGGGCAGAGATTCTCAAGCACCTTTCATCTGGAACAGCAGTTGTTGAACTCAAAAACCTAGGACTCAAGCTGGATTCAGAAGCTCCTGAGAAGGAGCATTTCAGCAGGTATACATCACACACTGCCTCATATTGAGACATCTAGAGACTAACTATCCATCACCAATTCAACTCAGAAGACAAATCCATGGAAATTGAAGAGGCTGATGTCATGTATGAATATGGAGATGTCTGTTATGCTTGATCCCGAAGGGTCGAAGTGCAGACTTGGCTGAAGATCAAGGATGATGATTGTTATCAGCGAGCAGCTGTCAATGGGTCGAAGACGAAGAGCGTAACCTGCAGACGGCAGGGTCAAGGGTTCTATCAACGAACAGTTGATGGGTTTCAAGGTCAAGGTGTCTTGCCTAGCAACTAGCTAGCAAGGAGACAAGGACAAGACCAAAGCGCTCGGTCGAGTGTAGAGCGAGGACATGCAGGAGAAGCAAGTGAATTGCCAAGTAGGTCTAAGTTAGGGTACAGGTAGACCTACAAGCGGGTTTATATAGAGCGTTAAGAAGAAACATGACAAGATAGGGACAATCATAAGGAAACATGGATTGCTAAGTGTATGAGTCAACTGACGAATGGCAAAAGGAATGGAGTGACTAAGTGTGGAGCTACGAGCCCGATACGAGAGAATCAGACGAGGAGAGTAATGTTCAATGACAAAGGGAGGAAACAAGGTGGAAACAAGTGGAAACAAGAGTGAAACGTAACATTACCCCCCATTTAAGGTGAGGAGACACCGTCGACTTATCTAAAATTCCTGGTAGCTATAACCCAGGGAACCGGTCATGTTGCTGTAGGCTTCGGCAGAGAAGGGGTTGTCGTCGGGAGAGTCTGCACGAGGGGGAGGGACAGGGAGGGGACTCCCAGAACGCCTATGAGGGCATGCACGAAAGGGTTGTTGACAGCGGAGTCGGCGAGAAGGAGGGGATGGCGATGGTGGGGAAGGGGGAAGAGTGAAATGACGAGATCTCCTGGACAAGGAAGACGAAGAGGATGCGCTGCTAGTTGGGTGATAAGGGGAGCGGACAGTAGAAAGGTCAACCCACAGTGGTGTTTGCTGGGGAACTCCAGCATGGCAGTGTACCATCGTGCATTGGTATTGCGTGTGTCCAGGGGCCCAGGTGTGGCAAATGGGGCACTCGTAGAGCTCGCAATTGACTTGCACATGCCCCAGCCAGCGGCATTGGAAACACGCCTGTCAGTAGAGTGGATGAGATGTGGGAAGGGGCCACGGATGTTGTCCCCAATAGGAGATTTTCTCTCTCTCCAGGGTGGCTACTTCCTCAGGTCCGGGAGGTGGAGGCGAAGCTGAAGGGTCGTTATCATGTCCGAGGTTGTCATGGCTGGTAGTAATGGGGTGGCGGTAGTGGGGTCGGTTATGTTCTGCTTTCTCAGTGAGGTAACGATCGAGGTCAGCCATGTATTCCCCTAACCTCATTTGATATCCAATTGACCCGAGATGTCCGCAAAGGACAGTGCGGATTGAGCATAGGCAATGCTTGGCCACAATCAGATCTGAATGGGAGTGGAGGGAGTCTATTAACAGGTCAAGGTGACAAACCTCCATGAAGGCATTGATGAGAGAGGCCAGCGGGGAACCTGGTGAGAGGTCGTTGTCCATTGGGAGGGCAAAATGGGGGTCGGCGACATGCGTCATGAGGAGAGTGCAGTATTCTTCGTCAGAGAGGTCATCCCGGAGGCATTGGGCATAGATGGGGACATCTGGGGGTCGGATCCCATCATCATGGCTGTGATGAAGAGTATACCACTCGCTGATGGTAGGGTGAGGGGTGCCAGGACAGGCGGGGGAGTCAATAGGTGAGGACAACGTTACGGAGGAGGGAGAGGTTGGTCCAGTTGTTGGAGAACCCGATTGAACAAGATAAACAGGAGCTCGAATGCTCTCTGTGGGTCCCTGAATGGGCGGAATATCCGTAGTAGCAGGTATTCTTGTTCCAGGAGAATCCGGAGCATTCCGGGGGTTAGGGGAGGGTATGTGGTGAGAGGAGCGAGAGGAGGCATCGGAGGTAGACATGTAGTTGATGGAATGGGAGATGGGATGGGGGAAGAACTTTGGGTGGAGGCATTTATATGCGTTCAAGACGAGTGGGGCGTTATTCATTTCTGACTCCGAAACCCAAGAGTCTTCTTCTGCTGAGTAACCTTTCCATCAGACAAGGTATTTCCGATGGGATGGAGCTCCACGATGCCATACAATTTTCTCAACTTCGTATTCTTCTTCTCCTTCGATTAGGTCAGGTGGTGGAGCAGGAAAGTTCCATCCATGTATGTTGTTTTCGCGATAGGATGATAAGAGGGAGGCATGGAACACGGGGTGGATTTTCCATGTGGGGGGAAGTCGGAGTTTGTAGGAGATTGGCGATAAGACCTTCATGATAATGAAGGGTCCTTCTCGTTTCGGGGTGAATTTAGGGCTGGTGAGGGAACATTTTAAGTTCCGGGCTTCTAACCACACCTTATCTCCTCGTTTCCATGGGGTGAAGCCTTGTGTGTTCCTGGATTTCATTACTTGGTGGGCTAATTCGTGTGCTGCCAGGGCTTCATTCCTTAGGTGAGATAAGAGCTTTAGTCATGATTCGACTGTGGGAAGGTTTGTTTCCACAATGATCATAGGGAGAGATTTTGGTTCATATCCCATCATGAGATAGAACAGAGATTGGCTGGTAACAGAGTGGGGGTGGTGATTGTGAGCGAATTCCGCCATTGGGATGTGTTCTGCCCAGCTAGTCGGATTATCGTGGCAGAAAATTCGTAGGTAGGTTTCAACTTCTTGGTTAACCCATTTAGTTTCTCCGTCGGTCTGAGGGTGGTAGGTGGTGGAGAGGGCCAGGGAGTATCCAAGGAGGGATGCCAAAGATTTGGCGAATTCGGAGATGAATTGCAGACCTCGATCAGATATGATTTTGTTGTAGAGTCCGAATCTGGTGTATACTTTGTGAAAAAAGAGATGGGCGATCCCTTCGGCAGTGACGGATTTCTTAGTTGGGCACAAGATTACCCCCTTAGTAAGCCCATGGTCGACCACGACCAGTAGACTATCAAAGCTGCCGGAAAGAGGGAGGTCCGTGATGAGATCACAGGACAGTTGCTGGAAGGGATGGTTATAGGAGGAGGAGATAGGGGTAAGGGGGGCGACCGTAGGGTGTGTATTGACTTTGTTCTGCTGGCAAAGAGCGCAACCCTGGACAAAGTTCCAGACAAAGGAGGCGAGGCTGGGCCACCAGAAGTCATGGGAGACAAGTTGGTGGGTTTTAAGAAAACCAGGGTGACTGGCGGAAGGGTGGTCATAACACACGGATACAGCGGCATGTCGGTGGGAGTCAGGCAAATAGATATGACCCTGGTAGGTGAGGAGGCCGGCATCAAACTTCCAGTCGGAAAGGCAGGAGTGAAATTGTGAGGGGACAGTTCCCTCAAGAGCGTGAAGGGCAGAAAGAACCAGGGGGTTGGCAGCGGAAGATGCGGCCACTTTTGCAGAGAGATCCGCATTAATGAGGTTTATAAAGAGGTCAGCTGGAAGGAGAGTAACATCCACATTATCGTCGTCGTCACCCATGGTGTGATCTGGTCAGCGGGAGAGAGCATCGGGAGCAGCTAGGGAGGATCCAGGGACATGGGTGAAGTGGAGGTCAAAGTCAGCAAGGTCGAGAAGCCAGCGGGCTTGTCGTCGGTTGAGCTTGTGTGGTTCTCGAAAGTAGGTGAGGTTTTTGTGGTCAGTTAGGACTTCCACTGGGAATGCCGAGCCATGTAGATGGTGACTCCAGATTTTGAGTGTGTGGATGATGGCGAGGAGTTCCTGATCATATATGTCGTAGTTTCTTTCGGCGGAGGATAGGGACTGGGAGAGGTAGGCGCAGGGTTTGAGATCACTGTTGCCGTCCAGTTGAAGGAGGATTCCTCCAGTTGCCCACTTGGAAGCGTCAGTGGAGATGGCAAAGGGTCAAGTGGGATCAGGTAACTGGAGGACGGGTTCGGTGAGGAAGGCATTCTTTAGCGCTTGGAAGGCGGCCTCGCAGGATGTTGACCAGTTCCAAGGGTGGTCCTTTTTGGTGAGGTCAAGGAGAGGTCGGGCGACAGTGGAGTAGTCTGGGATGAATTGTCGGTAGAAGTTGGCAAAGCCAAGGAAAGATCGGACGTCTTTGACTTTGGTGGGAGTAGGCCAATCCACAATTCCTGCCAGTTTGATGGGGTCCATGGCAAGTTCACCAGGTTTAACTACCATGCTGAGGTATTCCACCTGAGCTGCAGCAAACTTGCATTTCTCAAGTTTGAGATGGAGGTCAAGTTCTTCCATACATTTCAGGACGCAACAGGTCCGTTCGGTGTGAGTTTGTTCATCTGGGGAGAAGATGAGAAGGTCATCCATATAAATGACTAATCACCCTTCAGCGATGAGGTCATGGAAGGAGTCGTTCATGAAACGTTGGAAGGTGGCTGGTGAGTTGGTAAGCCCAAAGAACATTACGGTTGGTTCAAAAAGTCCTTTATGTGTGACAAAGGTGGCTTTCCAACAGTCAGACTCCTTAATTCGGACGTTGTCATATCCCCAACAGACGTCGAATTTGGTGAAGACTTTTGCACCTTGCAGGCAGTCCACAAGATCCGAGATGAGTGGTAGGGGGTAGGTGTCACGAACCGTATGTTGATTTAGGTATCGGTAGTCCTGGCAAGGACAAAGTTTCCCGTCTTTCTTTTTGACAAAGAAGAAAGGGGACGATTGGGGTGACTTTAATGGGTGAATTTTTCCTGAACGGAGGTTTTCCTCCAGGAATTCCTCCATAGCTTTCTTTTCCTCCTCGGTAAGGGAGTAAAGCTTGGTGGATCTTGGTTTGAAAGTTTCATCCAACTCAATGGAGTGGTCGCAGGGTCGGGTCGGAGGGACATGGTCAGCCGATTCCTTGGCAAATACTGACATGAAGTCAGTGAATTCTGGGGGAAGTACAGTAGTCTTCTTTCTGGGAGGGCATGGATGGCTAAATTGGTGGCTGTGGTCAGTTTTCGGACCATTTCCGCCTCCTCCCAGGTCTTCCATTCAGAGTGAGTAGGAAACCTTCCCCCTTTATCATAGTTAAGGTAAATGTAGAGGTCCTCACCCCACTTTTCATCAGTATCGATGTGTCGGATATGATGGGAGTTTGGTCAAGGTGTTTTTTGAGCGGCATGTTCTATAAGCCACTTGTCCAGCATCGGGTTGAGCGTTCCTTGGGAGGATCCTCTTGGTCCGGTTTCTGGTAGGGATTCTGAGATGGGAAGGGAAAGTGTGTACATTGGCCAGTTGATGGTGGGGTTGGCTTTCTTAAGCCAGGTCATTCCTAGTATGACTGGAGTGTCTCCGAGGTGCATTACACTGAATTCTTCGGAGTAGCGGAGGTCGGCTAGATGGAAGTCTAAGGTGACAGTGAACTTTATTTCGCTGCAGCGATTGGGGGTTGAATCGGCATTTCGTACTGGGATGGGTTGAGGAAGTCGGGTCATAGGGAGTCGGTGTTTCTTTGTGAATTCCCAGTCTATACAGGAGCAGCTTGCTCCAGAATCGAGGACGGTATGGGTTTTAACGTCTTTTGTCTTGGGTGCAAGAGTGAGAGGGAGAATGATGGCTTTCAATTTCCTTGCTACCAATACATGAGAGTTAGGAGAAGTCTGTGTTAGGGGAACTTCTCCTTTTAAAAAGACAAATCCCAGCTTCCAAATGTTACTCTTTTCACGTTCTCCCCTTTCTCTTCCTTTTCGTCTTCAATTTCTTGAAGTTTAGGGAGGTTGTCAGTTTTTACTCTTTTTACCTGCCGAGGTTGGGGGGAGTTCTTGTTGTTAGAGAACGTAGGACATTTGTTGGACATATGTCCTGGTTGGCGGCAATGGAAGCAAAGCTTCTTTTCAAAGCAACATTTCCTTTCAGCAGGGGTTAACTTGCCTACTCGGATAATGTCCATGTCCATGGCATCAAGATCTCAGGTGGCAGCGGCGGTGGTTGCTTTTCCCTGAGCCTGGGAGAAGTAGGTGAACTTGGTCTGGCTTCCATGGTTGAATGCTTTAGCTCGCTCCCAGTGGGTGACAAAGTGTACTGCTTTGGTGTACCAGGACTCTATTTTCTCCGGAATAAAGTCCATGGCGAAAATCCGTTGTCGGACAGTCTCTGGGAGTCCTTCCGCGAAGAAGGAGATAAGGACGTCTTCTTCAGTTACTCTGCTAACAGCTACTTGGTTTTTAAACTCAGCGATGTAGGCATTGAGATCTTCAGTTTTCCGAACCCTAGTACGTGCCAGCCAGTGGATGGCTTGGGCTTTGGTATCCTTGTGTTCAAATGTAGTTTTGAATTCAACTACAAATTCAACCCAAGTTCCGAACTTCCCGTTAGCTAGGACTTTGGTTTGGAATATGTTTGCCCAAGTTGAGGCTGATCCCTTGGTCATGAAGGAGAGAGCGAAGGCGATTCGTTTATTGTTGTTGTTATAGATCTCCTTGTTGATCATCAGGTAGATATCGACAGAGTTGAGCCATGGGACTGCTTTGGCATAGGTTCCATCGAAGTTGTCGGGTTTAGAGAGATGTAGTTCAGTCGGTTTGTTCGACATGGGGGATGGGGGACGAGAGAATGGGGGTGGGGTCGGTGGTCTTTGAGGTGGTTGGTTTCATCTAGCACGCCACTCGTCTCTTTGTCAACGCAATTCCTCGGTTTCTAGGTGAGGGTAGACTGGTTGTTGGGTAGTTGGGGTTGGAGATGGGGGAGTCGGTTCTCGGGGAAGGGAGAGCCCTGTTGAAAGATGTTGGGCAAGTTCAGTGTCCTCCTGTTGTTTGGCAACAGAGGAGATAAGTACGTCAGGGGACGGTGAATGTCGTTCTTCACTTGGTTGTAGATCAGGGTCAGAGTCGTCAGTGTCTCTGGTGGTTTTTCGGGCAGGTCCGAGAAGGTTATCGAAGAACGAGGTTTGGCGAGGTTGGGGTGCTCGTGGCAACTGAGGTTGTCACAATGACAAGGGGCGTTGGGGTGGACGGTTGGAGGAAATGTTGGCGGCTTAG
>JBBPMH010000938.1:0-13737 GCA_038090235.1 Pulveroboletus ravenelii
AGAAGGAGTGGCAGGAGTGTGTGCACGAGAGGAAGAAACATGAGTGTGAAGAGGTGAGTGGCCATTGGCCAGCATGTAATGCCACTGACATGATGTCTCATAGCACTGAAAAGTGGTGGAGAAGGAGAGGTGATGGTGCAAGGAAGAGGCATAGAGGTGTGAAGGAGAGCAACAGCATAAAGAAGAAGCATGGTGTGTCAAAGAGGAGCACAGGCACCAGGTGGAAGAATGATGGGTTGCAATGAAGCGATGGCAGGCCAAGGTGGTGGCAGCACCAGTGTCAAGTGAGATGCAGGCAAAAAGTGTGACGATGGGGATGGCAGTCAGTGCATGCAGCTTGGTCAGCCATCCAAGTGTAAGGTGTGGGCCGGCACAAGGAAAGCCATGGCATGTGTGCTGTGCCAGGTGGCACATAAGTGCTGCAGCTGGAGTGGGGTGCATGACAAGTCCGAGGTGGAGGGAATGAGAAAGCAGAGGAGGGAAGGAGAAGGAGAAGAAGGATGAAGATGGGGACTGGAGTGGGAAAGGTGAGGGGAGCAGTGGAGGCTCCTATGCCTTATAGTACTTGGTCAGAATGGATTTGGTTTAATCATAAGCAGTTGGAATTAAGAGCGAATGAAAGGACCAGGCTTAGCAGGGTACTTAGTGTGAAAGTTGGAGACCAGCTTGCTAGCGTGGTCCAACTCTATTGCTAGTAGCCAAGATGTTTTGTCACTGGTTCCTTTGTATCCGGACCACTTGACCAGATAGAGGATGTTACAGCACCATCTCTGATCAACCTTAAAGTTGAGGATTTTTTCAATCTTGTACTCTATGTCTCTGTCAATCTCTATTGGAGGTGGTGGGGTTTGCATGCAGTTAGGGATTTTATTCAGAACACAAGGTTCCAACTGGGAGATGTGGAATATTGGATGGATGGCTTTCATGGAGTCTGGTAGGTGGAGGGTGAACACATGTGAGCTGGGTCTGGCAATGATCAGAAACAGTCCTAAGTACTTGTCAGAGAGTTTCTGGGAGGGCCACATAGAGTGGAAGTACTTAGCTTTGACGTAAGCTTCTTCACCAACTTGGAAGTCAGGCAGAGCAAGACAATGGGCATTGGTGGGACCTTGGTATTGTTGTTGGGCCAGACTCATTTCAGACCAGAGGAACTTATAGAGCTTCTCCAGGTTGGCTGTGTATTCTTGTGCTCAAGCAGAGGTGGTGTTAACAGACAAGTTGGGGCAATAGCATTTATTCATAAGGAAGGGTGAGATACCAGTTGTTGCGCTGGGTGCATTGTTGAAGGTGAACTCCACTAGCAGCAGGAGGTCAGACCAATTATCTTGTTGATAGCTGCAATAGGTGCAGAGGTACTGCTCCAGCATCTGGTTAGCTCACTCGGTCTGGCCATCACCTTCAGAGTGATAACTAGAGGTAAAGTGGAGGGTGATACCGAGGGCCTTGCCAAGAGATTGGAAGAAGTGGGATACAAATTCCAAACCTCTATTGGAGGTGATGTGGTTGGGTACTCCGTGTTTGGAGAAGACATGGATCACAAAGTTTTGTGCTAACTGTGGGGCAGAGATCGTGTCATAGGTTGGTATAAATACTGCTTGTTTAGAGAGTCAGTCTACAATCACTAGGATAGCAGTATAGCTGGAGGATGGAGGGAGATACTTGATGAAGTCCATTGAGATTGAATTCCATGGATAAGCAGAGATGAGAAGTTGCTTGAGCAGCCTGTAGGGGTGGTGTCACAGAGTCTTGACATGGGCGCAAGTGGTGCAGGACTGGATATAGTCTTTGATGAATGCTCTTACACCAGGCCAGGTATACTCTCTGTGAACCAGCTCCAGGGTGCAATTAATGCCAAAGTGACCAGATAGAGGATGATCATGCTTCAGGCAGAGAATGCAGAAAGGGAGGTCTAGGATGTCTGGGACATAAATCCTACTGTTGAGGTGGAGGAGTCTGTCGGAGTCTGTAAACTAATGGGAATCAGAGGGGTCGGAGAGATGGCATTGAGCCACGGGATCAGATGATAGGAATGATTGGGATATCAGAGTGGATTTGGGCTATATCGACAGTGATGGAGGTGCAGAGTGCAGGATCCAGGTGGTAGGTGGCTTATAGGGATGATGCGAGCTGTTCCTGGGTGAAGATGGGGTGGAAGTTGTGAGAGTTGATATGAGCATAGTCACTATCCCCCTCTTTAGGGTAGACATCCCAGTATCTAGTCAAAGCATCAGGTTTCCTACTGAGGTGACCTGGGTGGAAGTGGATAGCAAGGTGGAACTGACAAAGATACTCTGACCAGCAGGCTTGCTGCCTGGTCAGAAGCTTAGAGGAAAGTGAAATATTCCAAGTTTTTATGGTCAGTGACCACATCAACTGGGAGGGCAGAGCCTTCAAGGTAGTGGTGCCAATGGGTGAAGGCCTCGAAGATGGCCAGCAGCTCCTTATTGTGAGTGTTATAGTTTAACTCCAGAGAGGTCAATGTGCAGGAGAAGAAGGCAACAGGGCAGACCTCATTGTCGGAGCAGATGAGGGAGAGGATGCCAGCAATGGCATAGTCGGAGGTATCAGTCTCAATGATAAGGGAGGCATTGGGCATCTAATGGGTCAGAATGGGTGCAGAGGTGAAAGCAACCTTGAGGGTGTTGAAAGTGGAGTGATATTCATTGGTGAATTTCCAAGAAGTGTCTTTACAGATTAGGCAAGTGAGTGGAATGATGATGTCAGAATAATTATAGATGAAACAGCAGTAGAAATTGGCGAATCTGAGGAAGGACTACATGTCTTTTACCTTGCGGGGTTCTGGCCAGTCAGAGATGGCTTTAACCTTGTCAGTGGACATATAAAAGCTGTTGGTGGACAGGCAGAATCCAAGGTATTCAACAGAGTTAGCATGGAACTCACACTTCTCTGGCTTGGTATACAAGCCATGCTTGCAGAGGCGTCAGAGGACTTCATAGACATGCTTCTTATGAGACTCAGCATCAGAGGAGTAGATGAGGATGTTGTTAAGATAGATAATGATGCAGACATTGAGGAGATTGCTGAAGATGCTATTCACAAACCTCTGAAATGCCGCAGGGGTGTTGGTGAGTCTGAAGGGCATGATGCATCACTCAAAGGAACTGTAGTGAGTGTGAAAGGCAGTCTTCCACTCATTGCCTTTGGTAATGTGGACCAGGTGGTACACATGGTGGAGGTTAAGCTTGGTGTAGATGCATGCCTTGGACAGGGCATCCAGGAGGTCAGAAATGAGTAGAAGAGGGTAGCAATCCTTTTTGGTGAGTTTGTTGAGGCTGCAGAAGTCAACATAGAGACAGAGTGAGCCATCCTTCTTGCAGACAAAGAGGACTGGGGCTCCATGGGTGGAGCTAGACTGTCAAATGAAACCATAGCTGAGGTGCTTGTCAAGGAACTGACAGAGTGACTCAAGCTTGGTTTGGAAGAGAGAGTAGATGATACCTAAGGGAGGAGAAGTTCCTTCCTCCAGATCGATCTTGAGGTCAAACTTCCAATGTGGAGGGAGTTCAGTCACCTTGGACTTGCTGAAGATGTTAGCATAGTCATAGTAGTCCAAAGGGATGCTAGAGAGATCTGATGCAGGGGATGGAGATGCAGGGGTAGCTACATGGAGCTTTGTATGGTCCTTAGGGTAAAGATACATTGTAAATTGCAAGCTGCCTTCAAACTTGCACATATGAACATAGGCTGTGGCATTGATGAAGGAGATGCAGAGAGCAGGCACATCAGAAAAGGACAGGGTTGAGGAGCCAGACGCACTGTTAGAGACAGGTGGAGGCAGAATCTCAGAGGGAGGTATCTGGGGTGCTGGCACTCATAGCAGACCTATTTAGAAACTGATATGGCCCAATACCCAGTCAATCAATGGATTGTGGTGGGTGAGCCAGATATGTCTGAGGACTAGGGCACAAGAGGAGTCCAATGAAGTGACATAAAATATCTCAAAGGTGATGTTGCCAGACAGAAAGTGGAGAGAAAGGTCAATAGTGTGAGTTATCATTGTATTAGATGTTCCATCAAGAAGGCAGAGTTGAAGTGAGGAGACAGAGTAGGTTTCAAAGGCATGTCTATTTACAAAAGCAAAATCTATGAGACAGTGGGTAGAACCAGAATTGACTAAAGTGGAGATGGAGGAGATGGAAGGTGTTACAATATCCACAGACAGAGTCAAAGAGTTCAGGTCAGAGAGAGCAGACACATTGAGACAAACATCCATAGGGGCACAACTGGAGTCAATGTGGTCTCCAAGTTATATGGAGTCTTGGAGACTGCTGACTATTTTTTTGCCTCCTTGGTGGAGGTCATTGTATCAGCAGATGAAGTGACCATGGTGGCCTTGGCTTCACTGCCTTGGAGGTCAACTTAGGACACTCCTTAGTGTTATGGCCAGGCTCACCACAGAAGAGGCAGAGCTTGTTGTCAAGGCACTGCTGGTGCTCCTCCTTAGTCAGCTTCCCATCCTTGCTGAGGTGGGAAGGGTTGGTGGAGGATGCTTTGGGCATCAACAAATTGGCAGAGTTGGAGGATTTAGAGAGAGCCAACTGCAAGGTCAACTTTGAGCCAGAGTTGCCAGAGTTGCAGGATGAGGAGTTGCTGAACAGCTTTGAGTCTGGCTTGGATGAGATAGAGGGGACAGGTTTGGTCTGGCAGGCAAGTTCTGACTTATGCTCCCAATACCTAGCATCAATGGTCTGGGCTAGGGTGTGGAGCTCAGGCAGAGTCGAAGATTTGCCTACCCAGGAGATCTCATCCTTGATCTGATCTGGGAGGCCATTGTAGAATATATGGTGGAGGGCCTTGGATCTGTAGTCACAGACTTGGCTTGCCAATCGGTTGAATTCAATGACATACTTATTCATCTGCTAGATGTCTTTCATTACCAAACTATCTAGATGGTGCTCCACATCACTGAAGGGGTCATGCAGGCCAAAGTTCTCACAATGTTTGTGGATGAACTCGCAGTAATTGTCCATCCAGACAGGGCAGAGAACATTATCATAGGAATTGAGGATATTGGGCTCGAACCACTTGAGTGCTATATCAGTAAGATATGACTATCCGAAAGTGACCTTTGCCCAATCAGTCTGGAACACCTTGGGGCAGTCCTGGGAGTTGAGCTCATATTGCACCAGGAAGGTGCAGAGCTTCTTCTAGTCCATACCATCAAAGGTGTCAGGCTCATGGTTCTTGGTGTGGAGTGACAATGAGGATTTGTTGGATTTAGCTGACTTGGCCAAGGTTGTGATAGCCTTTGTCAGAGCTAATATTGGGGTGACTTTGGGGTTGGGAGATGTGAATAGTGTTGATTGTGATTCACACTCTGCCCTTTTCGGGCCATTTTACTTAGTCATACAGTCAGTCACATGGTGGCGCACTATTTACTATTGTTGTCTAGCATTTTGGATGTAGTCGGAGCTCACTGTCTTCACTCTCTCAGTTTCTGACAGTGAGCTCCAGGTATGTGTAGCTAGCAGCTTCTCCTCATTCATAGTTTCTGACAGTGAGCTCCAGCTGAGGGAATCCAGCTGTTAACAAATAGATCCCTAATAGGGATGTCTTTGTCTTCATCGTCATTGTCATCCACATCGTGGTTGTCATTGCCGCTATCACCATTACCAGGGCTGGGATCATTCCCAGGGTCTGATGGAGGTGGGTTGGGCAGAGGACGACAAGCAGACGATGTCAGGGTGTGGGGGTCACCTGCCAGCTCATCAGGAGTGACACAATAAGAGAATGAAAGAAAGTCACTTATGCCAGAGTCGATTTGACCCAGCATGCAAGGTTCTTTGTTGAAAGGGGTGGTGAGGACAGAAGTTGGAACTACTTTCTGTGCATGAGAGCATGCACAAGTCTGAATAGTGCAGGACATGATAAGTAATTCTGGATCAACAGTCTGAGTTCAAATATACTATCAGGGTCTGCTCCGCTGCTAACTCTGACAGGAGAGCACATGAAGGGGATACTGGGCAGAGGTCAGAGGGGTGAGGACTTTGGCTTCAGCAACTCGGGGTGGAGTGCTGGGTCCTTGTATTTCAGAGGTTGGGCAGAGGAGGGTCAAAGAGATGGAGACAGAATCTGTTAGATGGGAGGGAGGACAAAGAAGAGGAGAACTGCAGTGAAGGAAAAATGACTAAAAGACTTCAATATTTGAACTGAGGAGTAAGTCCTCAGTGGATCAGACTTATATACATGAGGTTGGAGGCAGTACAGTATTTACAAGAGCATAGCATCAGAGGCGGATCAGAAAGGCAGAGTAGACTAAGCAAGGAATGGAGCTAAGTGAGAATGTGGCGTACATGGAGAATGCAGAGACAGAGAATGGAACTGGTTACCAGTCTAGGAACAACCAGCACCAGAGTTGGAGCAGAGTTGGAGCTATAGTACAGAGTGTCAGAACAAGAGTAAAAGTATCTAAGTATGAGGTGGAACAAGCAGAATGGCCTGTGGAGCAAGCAGAGTTACCACAGTCATGACAGTTGCTAAAGCAAAAATGTACTATATGAAAATTCCATGTAGCACTATATAATAGTGCTTCTACCCATCACATACTGTTTGATATATAGTAAACATCCAATAACTATTCAATAAGTACTTAGGCCTGTTTCCACTTATTGCTAGATCTAGCTCACATGCATTCATCTTCTGCCTACTAGACTCCATCAAAGTGTTAAGAATGTATCTCCAAGGGTAACTCCAGAACTCTGAAGTTTAGACAGGGCTTTAGCTTCACCATATGTAATGTGCCTTGTCACAAGTCTGGTGTCCTGAATTTACAAGGGATTGAGTGAGGGTCAGAGGGACCTTGTTGCAAGCAACAAAGGTCAGTGGAGGTCAGAGAAGAGCTTTCAAGGCTTCAAGTGGAGAATCAGAGGAGACTGAGGGAATCTTAGTCAATATTTGAACTGAGGTATTTATAACAAATTATGAAGTCTTATATACAGAGGAGGAACACTGATATGAGAACCAGTGACTTGGAGCTGGAGGTGGGATAGTAACAATGGAGCTGTGCTTCTAAGCGGAGCACAGGATCAGAGAGGCTATGATGGAGGAAACAAAGTGAAAACAAGTGAAATGTAACATTACCCCCTGTTTAAGGCGAGGAAACACCGTTGACTTATCTAAAATTCCCAGTAGCTATAACCCGGGGAACTGGTCATGTTGCTGTAGGCTTCGGCGGAGAAGGGGTCGTCGTTGGGAGAGTCTGCATGAGGGGGAGGGATAGGGAGGGGACTCCTAGAACGCCTATAAGGGCGTGTATGAAAGGGTTGCTGATGGCGGAGTCGGCAAGAAGGAGGAGACGGCGACAGTGGGGAAGGGAGAAGAGTGGAATGATGAGACCTCCTGGATGAGGATGACAAAGAGGATGCACTGCTAGTTGGGTGATGGGGAGAGCGGACAGTAGAAAGGTCGACCCGCAGTGGTGTTCGCTGGGGAACTCCAGCACGGTGGTGTACCATTGCGCATTGGTATTGCGCGTGTCCAGGGGCCCAGGTGTGGCAAATGGGGCATTCATAGAGCTCGCAATTGACTCGCACGTGCCCCAGCCAGCAGCATTGGAAGCATGCCTGTCGGTAGAGTGGATGAGATGTGGGGAGGGGCCATGGGTGTCGTTCCCAATAGGAGATTTCCTCTCTCTCCAGGGTGGCTACTTCCTCAGGTCTGGGAGGTGGAGGCGAAGCTGAAGGGTCGTTATCGCATCCAAGGTTGTCGTGGCTGGTAGTAATGGGATGGCAGTAGCAGGGTCAGTTATGTTCTGCTTTCTTGGCGAGGTAATGATCAAGGTCAGCCATGTATTCCCCTAACCTCATTTGATATCCAATCGACCCGAGATGTCTGCGGAGGACAGCACGGATTGAGCGTAGGCGGTGCTTGGCCACGATCAGATCCGAATAGGAGTGGAGGGAGTCTATTAACAGGTCAAGGTGACAGACCTCCATGAAGGCGTCGATGAGAGAGGCCAGCGGGGAGCCTGATGAAAGGTCATCGTCCATTGGGAGGGCAAGACGGGGGTTGGCGACATGCATCATGAGGAGAGTGCAGTATTCTTCGTCAGGGAGATCATCCCGGAGGCACTGGGCATAGATGGGGACGTCTGGGGGTTGGATCCCGTCATCATGGCTGTGATGAAGAGTACACCACTCGCTGATGGTAGGGTGAGGGGTGCCAGGACGGGCGGGGAAGTCAATAGATGAAGACAACATTACGGAGGAGGGGGAGGTTGGTCCAGTTGTTGGAGAACCCGATTGAACAAGATAAACAGGAGCTCGAATGCTCTCTGTGGGTCCCTGAACGGGCAGAACATCCGTAATAGCAGGTGTTCTTGTTCCAGGAGAATCTGGAGCATTCCGGGGGTTAAGGGAGGGTATGTGGTGAGAGGAGTGAGAGGAGGCATTGGAGGTAGACATGTAGTTGATGGAATGGGAGATGGGATGGGGGAAGAACTTTGGGTGGAGGCGTTTATATGCATTCAAGACAAGTGGGGCATTATTCATTTCTGACTCCGAAACCCAAGAGTCTTCTTCTGCTGAGTAACCTTTCCATCGGACGAGGTATTTCCGATGGGATGGAGCTTCGCGATGCTGTACGATTTTCTCAACTTCGTATTCTTCTTCTTCTTCAATTAGGTCAGGTGGTGGAGCGGGAAAGTTCCATCCATGTACATTGTTTTCACGATAGGACGATAAGAGGGAGGCATGGAACACGGGGTGGATTTTCCATATGGGGGGAAGTCGGAGTTCGTAGGAGATTGGCGATAAGACCTTTGTGATAACAAAGGGTCCTTCTCATTTCAGGGCGAATTTAGGGCTGGTGAGGGAACGTTTTAAGTTCTGGGCTTCTAACCACACCTTATCTCCTCGTTTCCATGGGGTGAAGCCTCATGTGTTCCTGGATTTCATTACTTGGCAGGCTAATTCGTGTGCTGCCAGGGCTTCATTCCTTAGGTGAGATAAGAGCTTTAGTCGTGATTTGACAGCAGGAAGGTTTGTTTCCGCAATGATTGTGGGAAGAGATTTTGGTTCATATTCCATCATGAGATAGAATGGAGATTGGCCGGTAACAGAGTGGGGGTGGTGATTGTGAGTGAATTCCGCCATTGGGATGTGTTCTGCCCAGTTAGTCAGATTATCATGGCAGAAGATTCATAGGTAAGTTTCAACTTCTTGGTTAACCCGTTCAGTTTCTCCGTCAGTCTGAGGGTGGTAGGCGGTGGAGAGGGCAAGGGAGTATCCAAGGAGAGATGCCAAAGATTTGGTGAATTCGGAGGCGAATTGTGGACCTTGGTCGGATATGATTTTGTCATAGAGTCCGAACCTGGTGTATACTTTGTGGAAAAAGAGATGGGCAATCCCTTCGGCGGTGACGGATTTCTTAGTTGGGCACAAGATTACCCCCTTAGTAAGCCCATGGTCGACCACGACCAGTAGACTATCAAAGCCGCCAGAAAGAGGGAGGTCCGTGATGAGATCACAGGACAGTTGCTGAAAGGGACGGGTACAGGAGGAGGAGATAGGGGTAAGGGGGGCGACCATAGGGTGTGTATTGACTTTGTTCTGTTGGCAAAGAGCGCAACCCTGGACAAAGTTCCGGACAAAGAAGGCGAGGCCGGGCCACCAGAAGTCGCGGGAGACGAGTTGGCAGGTTTTAAGAAAACCAGGGTGACTGGCAGAGGGGTGATCATGACACGTGGAGACAGCGGCATGTCAGTGGGAGTCGGGCAAGTAGACACGACCCTGGTAGGTGAGGAGGCCGGCATCGAACTTCCAGTCGGAAAGGCGGGAGTGAAATTGTGAGGGGACAGTACCCTCAAGAGCGTGAAGGGCAGAAAGAACCAGGGGGTCGGCAGCAGAAGATGCAGCCACCTTTGCAGAGAGGTCCGCATCAATGAGGTTTATGAAGAGGTCGGCTGGAAGGAGAGTAACATTCACATTATTGTCGTCGTCTCCTGTGGCATGATCTGGTTGGTGGGAGAGAGCATCGGGAGTGGCTAGGGAGGATCCAGGGACATGGGTGAAGTGGAGGTCAAAGTCAGCGAGGTCGAGGAGCCAGCGGGCTTGTCGTCGGTTGAGCTTGTGTGGTTCTTGGAAGTAGGTGAGGTTTTTATGGTCAGTTAGGACTTCCACCGGGAATGCCAAGCTGTGTAGATGGTGACGCCAGATTTTGAGTGCGCGGATAACTGCGAGGAGTTCCCGGTCATATATGTTGTTATGATTTGATCGTAGACGTACGGGACCCCTATTCTTTTTCCTGACTAGTATACCCTACAACACCCAATTGTCACCAACCACACCTCTCCCTAGTCCTCTCTGGCTTGTCACCGGAACCACTACTCCCACCCCCTGGTCTATAACCACCGAACATCCATCTGTACCCACCTGGTGTTCATCTATACCTGCCCGGCATTCATCTATGCCCGCCCAGCATTCATCTATGCCTGCCCAGCATCCATCTATACCTACCCGGCATTTGTCTATGCCTGCCCAGCATCCGCCTATACCTACCCAACAGCTGTCTATGCCTGCCTGGCATTTACCTCCACCTAGCACAACCTGTCGACAGATTATGCCTACACTGCCACAGGTATTCCCCGTGACCCAGCCACACCTTCCTAGAAGTTCCTTTGCGTTCCGTCATATTTTCACTCTTCTTTGTTATCCTTGCTTAGTCCCTGAACCTTAGATCCCTTCGCCCGATCCTCTTATCGGCCTCATGTCTCCTCTTACTCATCACTCCTCTTTCGCTATTCATTCTCTGACTCATGTGTACCTTGTTACTCATCGCTCCCCTTTTGCCATTCGTCCTCTAAACTCACTCCATCTTGTTTACTTTTCATTGTCCTTGTCTTACCTTGATTACTCCCTGTACTATATAAACCCCAGTAGGTCTACTTGTTCCCTAGCTTAGATCTACTCGGCAATCTACATTGTTCTCCCCTCTACATGTCTTCGCTCAACACCTGACTGAGCGCTCAGCTCTTTCCCTTGTCTCCTTGCTAGCAAGTCGCTAGGCAAGATCCTCGACTTTGAACCCTCGTCGGCTAGTTGCCGGACGAACCCTTGACCCTGCTAGTTGCAGGCTACGTCTCTTGTCCTCATCTCACTGTAGCTGCTTGCTGACAGTTCCTCTCGTCCTCGACCCTTAAAGCCGAGTCCACGCTTGACCTTTCGGGATCAAGCGTAACATATGTCGTAGTTTCTTTCGGCAGAGGATAGGGACTGGGAGAGGTAGGTGCAGGGTTTGAGATCACCGTTGCCATCTGGTTGAAGGAGGATTCCTCTGGTTGCCCATTTGGAAGTGTCGGTGGAGATGGCAAAGGGTTGAGTGGGATCTGGTAACTGGAGGACGGGTTTGGCGAGGAAGGCACTCTTTAGCACTTGGAAGGCGGCCTCACAGGATGTCGACCAGTTCCAAGGATGGTTCTTTTTGGTGAGGTCAAGGAGGGGTCGGGCAATAGTGGAGTAGTCTGGGATGAATCGTCGGTAGAAGTTGGCAAAGCCAAGGAAAGATCGGATGTCTTTGACTTTGGTGGGAGTAGGCCAATCCGCAATTCCAGCCAGCTTGATGGGGTCCATGGCAAGTTCACCAGGTTTGACTACCATGCCGAGGTATTCCACCTGAGCTGCGGCAAACTCGCATTTCTTGAGTTTGAGATGGAGGTCAAGTTCTTCCATACGTTTTAGGACGCAACGGGTTCGTTCAGTGTGAGTTTGTTCATCTGGGGAGAAGATGAGGAGGTCGTCCATGTAAATGACTAACCACCCTTCAGCGATGAGGTCGTGGAAGGAGTCATTCATGAAACGTTGGAAGGTGGCTGGTGAGTTGGTAAGCCCAAAGAACATTACAGTTGGCTTGAAGAGTCCTTTATGTGTGACGAAAGTGGCTTTCCAACAGTCGGACTCCTTAATCCGGACATTGTTATATTCCCAATGGACGTCAAACTTGGTGAAGACTTTTGCACCTTGCAGGCGGTCCACGAGATCCAAGATGAGTGGTAGGGGGTAGGTGTCACGAACTGTATGTTGGTTTAGGTATTGGTAGTCCTGGCAGGGGCGGAGTTTCCCATCTTTCTTTTTGACAAAGAAGAAAGGGGACGATTGGGGTGATTTTGATGGGCAGATTTTTCCTGAACAGAGGTTTTCCTCCAGGAATTCTTCTGTAGCTTTCTTTTCCTCTTCAGTAAGGGAGTAAAGCTTGGTGGATCTTGGTTTGAAAGTTTCGTCCAACTCAATGGAGTGGTCGCAGGGTCGGGTCAGAGGGACGTGGTCAGCAGATTCTTTAGTGAATACTGACGTGAAGTCAGTAAATTCTGGGGGAAGTACAGTAGTCTTCTTCTCTGGGAGAGTATGGATGGCTAAATCGGTGGCTGTGGTCAGTTTTCGGACCATTTCCGCCTCCTCCCAGGTCTTCCATTCAGAGTGAGTAGGGAACCTTCCCCCTTTATCATAGTTAAGGTAAACATAGAGGTCCTCATCCCACTTTTCATTGGTGTCGATGTGTCGGATGTGATGGGAGTTTGGACGAGGTGTTTTTCAAGCAGCGTGTTCCATAAGCCACTTGTCCAGCATCAGGTTCAATGCTCCTTGGGGGAATCCTCTCGGTCCAGTTTCTGGTAGGGATTCTGAGATAGGAAGGGAAAGTGTGTACGTTGGCCAGTCGATGGTGGGGTTGGCTTTCTTAAGCCAGGTCATTCCTAGTATGACTGGAGTGTCTCCAAGGTGCATTATGCTGAATTCTTCAGAGTAGTGGAGGTCAGCTAGATGGAAGTCTAAAGTGATGGTGAACTTTATTTCACCGCAGCAGTTGGGAGTTGAATCGGTGTTCCATACTGGGATGGGTTGAGGAAGTCGGGTCATAGGGAGTCGGTGTTTCTTTGCGAATTCCCAGTCTATGCAGGAGCAGCTTGCTCCAGAATTGAGGACGGCGCGGGTTCTAATGTCTTTTGTCTTGGGTGCAAGGATGAGAGGGAGAACGATGGCTTTCGATTTCCTTGCTACCAATACATGAGAGTTAGGAGAAGTCTGTGTTAGGGGAACTTCTCCTTTCAAAAAGACGAATCCCAGCTTCCAAATGTTACTCTTTTTACATTCTCCCCTTTCTCCTCTTCTTTGTCTTCAATTTCTTGAAGTTTGGGGAGATCGTCGGTTTTTACCCTTTTTACTTGTCGGGGTTGGGGAGTACCTTTGTTGCTAGAGAACGTTGGACATTTGTTGGACATATGTCCTGGTTGACGGCAGCGGAAGCAGAGTTTTTTCTTGAAGCAGCATTTCCTTTCTGCAGGGGTTAACTTGCCTACTCGGATTATGTCAACATCCATGGTGTCTGGGTCTCGGGTGGTGGGGGTTGTTTTTCCTTGTCCCTGAGAAAAGTAGGAGACTCTGATTCGGCTTCCCTGGTTGAAAGCTTCGGCTCATTCCCAGTGGGTAACGAAGTGTACAGCCTTGGTGTACCAGGATTCTATTTTCCATGGCGAAGATTCATTGTCGGACTGCTTCCGGGAGTCCTTCCGCGAAGAAGGAGATGAGTACATTTTCCTCAGTTACTCCGCTAACGGCTACTTGGTTTTTGAATTCAGCAATGTAGGCGTTAAGGTCCTCAGTTTTTCACACCCTGGTGCATGCCATCCAGTGAATGGCTTGGGCTTTAGTATCTTCGTGTTCAAACGTCGCTTTGAAGTCTACTACAAATTCGACCCAGGTTCCGAATTTTCCATGTGCTAGGACT
>JBBPMH010000939.1:0-13722 GCA_038090235.1 Pulveroboletus ravenelii
ACTTCCACTTGATCACAATTGGAGTCCCATGGCTTGAATGAATTTCCAGTGTTGCTTTTATGCTAGTGCCTTGGTTAGGATGTTTGTGGCCATGCCCTTAGTAGGAATATAGCATATAATTGCTGTTAGATTTCCCTATTTGGTATTTAGCTTATATAAGCATACCTTATATTGCACTAGTAGTTACCTTAGTTTGCTTAGGTGTCAGACAGGAATGAGGTCCCACAGAAAAAACCCAGGTTTTTGAACAACCAGATTTTTTCTGGTGGCTGAGCCAAGATGCTGAAATGGCACACTGAGAGGATAGCTAGTACACATTGTCACTACTGTTTCAATATCCTGTATCCAACCCTTACCTGATGACTCCCTGAAAACAGTGTGATCAAACATCTCACCATTCCCCTTCTCAAGGGAATAAGGGGAAGCAGAAAGATGCCAATGCAGATGAAGGTAGTAACTCTACCAGTGATGCAAGCCAATCAGAAGTGAAATCAGGATCTATGCACTGGACTATCAATGATGAGAATGCCCTTCTCAACTTTGTATCAACACACAAGTCAATGATGGAGTGGGAGTTTGGTTTTTGGCCAGCATTCTGGAATGATATGGCCAGCAAGTTGCCAGTGCCTACTCATGGCAAAGCAAAGATGGCAGAGAGCTGCAGGGAAAAATGGAAATAGATGTGTCCTGTCCTCTTTTTTTTTGGCTTACACCTCTGATTAGAATCTCATAGATGAGACATACATTTGAAGTTGTTGATAAGATCACAAACACATCAGGACTTACATACTTGCTGGAAAGAGGGATGGATATAGGACTGGAGAGTCAGAGCATATGAGATGGAATCATGAAGCCCCTCTTTATTTATTATCTTGCTAATACTAAATATAAGCATAACAGTACTAGACCACCAGGGAAGCAGCACAATTCAAGAACAAGGGGTGGGTGCATTATGAGAAAATGCAGCTTCTGGTGTTGTCAAAGTGCAAAGGCAGTTACAAGACTGCTTGTCTCAATGAAGTTCAAATGGCCCAGGTCACTGCCACTATCAACCAGAGTACATACCTCAAGTGTCCCTGGTCCTAGCAACTTTGTAGCAATTCCCATACCTCTGAGTCCTCCGTCCTTGCCTCATATGCAGGCCACATCCCTCATCCTCAGCCCTCACCTCACATGCAGCCCTTGTCTCATATGCAGGTCACACCCCTCATCCTTGGCCATTGCCTCACATGCTGGTGGACTCCCTTACTCTAGATCCCAGCCGAGTCCATGTCCAACTCTTCAGGATTGTACATAACAGGAAGCAGGAGAAGTCATCTATGATAAGGAGCCAGTACTTGTAGCCTTCCTGAGATTGGGGGAGTATTGGACCTCCAATGTCAGAGTGAATGATTTGTAGTGGTCTGGATGCTCAGATGGTGTCTTCAGACTCAAAGGGGAGTTTCATCATCTTTCTGATGATACAGGGTTCACAGAATGTCAGAGTTCTGGAAATGGTGTCTATGCCCTTCAGTTGACCCTGTTGGATCATCTGTAAAGTTCTGGAGATTCATTCCAGAGGGTCCTCTAACATGTCTGTCTTTTCCCTCTCTCTTTTTGGAGTTCCTTTATCCATCTCTGGTATGCCTGACAATTGTTTATGTTATGTCCAGAGTGTTGGTGGTGGTTGCACCACCATTGGGAGTTTAAGGGTCCTGTAAGAACAGGGCAGTTTACAGTATTGGATGTCATTGGTTTTGACACATTAGTAGCTAAGTGGTTTTAGCAAAGGGTGCAGGACCCTAGTGGTAGGGTTGTGTAGGTAACTCAGAAAAGAGGGTCATGAGGGAAATTTGGGAGTCATTCAACAGATGTCTGGTTTGCTAGAGTGTGCTAGTGGGGCTCATAACCTATCAAAAACTAAGTAAAGGGGCAGTGATGCCTATTACATTGGCCAGAAAATAATACTAAATAGTGAAAGCAAAGTCAACTCACCTCAGCCACTGCCTAGGATGTAGCAGGAATGACTGAGGGGAGTTCTGAGAACAAATTGAGAATATATAAAGTGGGCAGAGATGCAAGTGCTAACTCTGACCAACTCTGAAATGGGAAGTCCAAAATCTGTAAGTAAATGATAAAAGGAGATGCAGTTCCAAGACATTGGAAGCAATTGGCACCAAAGTAAAGTTAGGAATGGAGGAGTGTAATGGTAAGTACCTCGAGCACCATTTAGATCTTGTTATGCTTGATCCTGAAGGGTCAAACATGAACTCAGCTTAAGGACTGAGGACAAGGGATGCTGTCAGCAAATGGCTGCAGCAGGACGAGGACGAGGGACATAGCCTGCTCACAGCAGGGTCAAGGGTTCACTCAACAACTTGTTGGTGAAGACTTGGGTTGAGAGTTCTGCCTAGCGACTTGCTAGCAGAGAGACAAGGGTATGAGCAGAGCACTCACTCAGGTGTAGAGTGGAGACATGTAGTGAGAAGCAAGGTAAATTGCCAAGTAGGTCTAAGCTAAGGGACAAGCTACCTACAAGGTGGGTTTATATAGTACTGTGGGACAAATAGAGAGACAATGAGAGAAGACAAGGGACAACATAGATCAGTAAGCATATGAGTAAGGTAACCAATGGCAAAAGGGGATCGATGAGTAAAAGGGAACTACAAGGCCAATACAAGAGAATCAGACAAGGAGAGTAAAGTTCGGTGACAAAGCGATTGATAAGACAGAGAAAAAGAATGAAATGTAACAGATCTGACTCCTGGAACTCCATTTGAGCACTCTGTCTGGGGTTTCAGACTCCAGTGTGTGGTGACTAACCACAACTGACCACATCTAGTTGGAGTCTGATAGGAGCACTTGAAGGACTTTGGAGTTGTAGTCCTTGGTACACACTGACATCTGTTTTCACTTCATCCATTGGATTATCAGCAACAGCAAGCTCTATCTTGTTTTTTTGCCCCACAGGTGATATGGTCACTGACATCTTCACCAAAGTGCTGTCATCCCCCAAGGTGAAGCACTTTATGGCCAAACTCAGCCTGTGCACAGCTTGAGGGGGAGTGTCAGAATACACAAGTGTGCACATAGCTGCAGTCAGACCTAACATGTTTATCAGACACATCATTGTTTACATTGGAAATGCCTTTGTGATAGCATTATATGATACTTTTTCTTTTTCTCCCTTTGTCTTTCTTTGTTTTCCTCTTGCCTTTATGCCACCTCAGTCTGTTTGTCCCACACAATGACTGAGATGAGTATTACTTACCATATGATTACATTCACTGTACTTATGATCTACCTAGCATATCTACTCACAGGTAATCTATCAGTCTGTTTGTCCTGCACAACAACTGAGCATATCTACTTGCAGTCATCCTGTTCCCACACTGCTCTTCATAACCTTATATTTGTTGAACATAGCATCCCATCAATATCAACAGTGTAACCTCACATTAATGGCAACATTGTTTTTTTTTTTCATACCTTAATCTGTGGCAAACATGAGCTCCCAACCAGATAAATTTGTTTATTTCATTGGAGTTATTTACTTCATCCAGCAGTGTAACAAGCTCTTTTGTCTCTTCTCACAACATGAGATGCCATATCACTTCCAGGGGGGCTTTAAAGTCACTGATGAGAGCTTTGGCATTGTCTGCATGCTGCATGTGAATATAGGTGTCATAGCAAGACTAAGTCTTCAAGGATCAGTAGGACAGTCATTCTCATTCATTGAGCAGTCTTGTACAATGCTATCCCAGGTTGTTATTCAGAATCACATTGGACAGCACAAGCTCAATGTCACCCTACAGACAAGCAAGAACATGATGTGTTGGGGAAAGAGTTGGTTGTGGCTGATATGCCTTGTTCATACACTGCAGAGATGAAACAGGCTAGTGCAGGGTAGAAAAGAGGCAGTGCATCTGTAAAACTTATCTGAAATAATGCAGCCGCTCTGTTGTTGAGTAATGTTATCGCTTGACTACTCTATGTACCGAGTCATGAGCTGTGATTCATTCGCAAACCTTAAGTGTTCAGTGAGTGCTCAAATGATGGGCAGATTGTTTTGATTTAGGTCAGGTTTGGATTACGTTACTTGTGCCCTGATCACAGCTCTCAAATGACTCGGTAGAGTAGTCAAGCGATAACGTTACTCAACAGAGCGGCTGCTTCATTTCAGAAGGAAGCCCAGGGCACAAGGCAGGTGCGTAATCCAAACCTGACCTAAACCAAAACAATCTGCTCATTGAGCACTCACTGAGTGCTTATGGTTTGCGGATTATCAGGCTGGCTGAGCCAGGGCGCTCAGTGCCGATCAGTGGATTAAGCGAGCTGTTTGACTTCGGAATGATACCCCGTAAGTTGGTTGGTCTGTAAAACTGTCGCGGCTTGAACTGAGCTGTTTGCTGGCCGTCCTCCAATCACAGCTCTCAAATGGCTCAGTAGAGTAGTCAAGCGATAACGTTACTCGTCAGACTGCCAGTGGTTGCTTTATTCAGGCATTCGCAGATTGAGCCGTTTGAAAATTGAGAACTGTATGTAATGGGAGGATACCCAGGGTCATGAAGCCATACATGAGGCAGGTGCGTAATCCAAACCCAGTGACCCAAACCAAAAACAATCTGTTCATTGAGTACTCATCGAGCGCTTACTTATGGTTTTCTGATCGAGTTGAACCCTGGGCAAGCATGCCATCACATGAACAACTCATCCTGATAATCGATTTCCCGGATACATACTACGGAAAGCGACCCTGGTTCCCGGCCTTTGCGACAACGCGCTACCATTGTAGTGGCTGACACAAACCGCCAAGTACCAACACGCCTCTAAGTAGATCGTCTCGGCGCCAGACTCCCCGCTATGTTTCTCTCCTCTGTTTCAAAATCTCCCCTCTAGCTAGGTTGCTCTTTCATGTCTGTGCCTCTGCCCGTTTGGAAGCAGGTGTTCGCCCGCAGGTGAGCCCTCACACATCCGCTCCCATCCCCACGCGATTGATCCCATCCGTCCGTCAAGGCTATTCGGCGTTGCGGGCAACTCTCTGCTTGTCTATGATTATCTCGTGACCTTTTCGCTCGAGGTATGTGTGACGCGACAAGCCGCTACCCAGCTCGTTCGAAACACTCTCAATAGATAACACATATCTGGGATGCCCCATGGACAGCCGTCAAGGTGATATTCCTGCTCAATCGGTACGGGAATTTGATTGGACAGACGTTTCTTATGCTGGAGGAGATGGGATATCTGACCCATAACTCTCCAAAGGTACGTTCTCCCTCCTTACTCCCATCACCTCTCAAGCTCAGTAAGATACTAGTTTTGTGGGGCATTTGGAATATTCTCCGATGTCTTTGCCGTCTTCTCTGGCGAATCGATCCGCCGTGAGTGCAATCAGCCAGGTCCCAGACATTCATTTTTAGATCGCGAGGCGCAGTTTTGGTTGTGATGCGAGCTTGCGCTATCCTGGGATGCGCGCGTAGCGTTGCAGTGACAGTGAATGTGCTCTATGTTTTTTGTGTTGTAGCCATCCTTGTGGCGTCACTCATCTGGTCAGGGAATGTCTCCTGTGGGTCCGATTCCTTGAAAGCTTGTTGGTATATTACAACTCCTTTCAGCGCCACC
This sequence comes from Pulveroboletus ravenelii, assembly GCA_038090235.1. Classification (NCBI taxonomy): domain Eukaryota; kingdom Fungi; phylum Basidiomycota; class Agaricomycetes; order Boletales; family Boletaceae; genus Pulveroboletus; species Pulveroboletus ravenelii. The sequence goes on from JBBPMH010000939.1 coordinate 5,602, forward strand.
ATTCGAATACCTCGATGAGATTGAGGTATGTTTTGCGCCGATACACGGTATGTCGACCACCTTTCCTATCGCCTTGTGCCAATTTCAAGCCTTTGTAACTAGTCGGCTTTGTAAGTTTTCTTTTCCTGCCCTTCCAAGTCACGTCAAATTTTTTTTCGTATGTCTTGTCCTCTCCAGTGGACGCTCTGGTTCATACCGTGCGTGGGTCGTGATCAGATGCATCATAGAGGGTTCTCATTGGATCGAGCAGACTTGCTCTCGATAGCCTGGTATTGTCGATCGTGTGTTTCAGTCTTTATCGAACGGCCAATGGCTATCACCCATCACGCTTGATCCGTCTTCTTGCACGAGACGGTGCGGATCCCTTTTCTGTTGTTTCGTCGTCCTCATCTTGTTCCGTCCCTCTGCATTTTCAGCCATATGGTTTTACTCTGTAAGCACCATCCCAGGGATGCGATTTTGGGTCTGCATCGAGCTCATATATTGAAAATGCAGACAGCTGTTTTCGCCGTCGTGTTTTCCATGGTGTTTTGGTACGTCGTCCGCCTCTTTTTTTTTGCTCTGCATATCATCGCTTACCTGCCCTCCTTCGCAATTGGGAATACATTTATCAGGACTTTCTACCGTCTGGTGAGGATCACACGGCACTCTATCATGCCCCGCCCTAAACGTCGTCCATGCTGACCAATACACTCTGTCCGTATCACACACGCGCATTTAGGACCCAATAAACGAAATACCAGTACTGTAAGCCCCTCCCCCCCTCTTCCTTTCCACACGCACCCCGCTAATCAATTCCTCTTGACACCACTAGGATCACGTCTCCGATTCTCTCGATCGTTGGGCAACGACTGGTGTTCAACCTTCGAGAGTTCCGACTGCAATCGGACTCGACGGGCTATCTGAGCAGGGAGATACATCGACAGATAGCGGCGATGGCGAGTGAAGAGTCGGACTCCCCGTCGAACGCGGACGTAGAACTGGCGGTACTTGGAGAGCAGCCGGCGGTGCAATGACTCGAGTGGGTATGGGAGAGGGAGGAAGAGATGACTCATGGGAACTCTTGCTGGTGGCATTGTGTGTGCTGCGAGTTTTTCTATGAGCTCTGGCCTTTCATGTAGATAGGGAACAAAAGTAAGAGTGTGTTCTCATAGGTGCTGTGTGAAAGAGTCTCCAGACAATCAGTCCATTGTTCTCATGACATTAAATGGGGTGCCCATTAGCAGGTAATGCACTGACTATTTCTTGGATTTGGCAGGTGACTTCAGGTTTGGTAAGTGGCCATAAACCCTAAGGGTGTCTCCATGCAAATAGGTGGTCATTGAGGCCCAGGTTATTCAAGTTGAAATAGTTCTGCAGCTATGTGAGTGGGGCAGTGAGGTGATTTAGAGATGCACATTGTGTAGTTTCACCCATGGTTAAGCATTTGGTAGTGGATAGTTGGAATGATATGATAGGTTGTTATTGTTGGTCCCTGGTGAGGGCTACATACATGTTTGTGACATATAAACAAGTGCAGAGAAGTAAGGAATTTAAATGTTTATGGATAGAACAGTGAATTCTCCTAGGTGAGACATGGAATAAAAGTGATGATTAGGATCCCTAAAGAGTGCATTATCTTTCAACAAGATAATAGCCCAAAGAATACCTCTAAAAGGGCCCAGGAGTGGCTGAAATCTCAAGGTACCAAGGTACTTGATTGGCCAGCACAATCTCCAGACCTTAATCCCATTGAACATCTCTGGCAAATTCTCAAAAAGAAGCTCAATAGCTATATAACATCATCAAGAGGGGTTTGAGAGCTTTGGGAAAGAATTGATGTAGAATGGGGCAAGATAGAGGCTGAAGAATGTCAAAGATTGATAGGAAACATGCCTAGAAGACTAGAGGCAGTGATAAAGGTGAAGGGAGGGCATACAAAGTACTAAAATTATAGCATAGAAATGTTGCTCAAATAAGTGTCCCAATGACATGTCATTTTGAAATTGTTATATCTCAGTACCATGGCAACCAAATCACATGACTAAAGGCTCATCCCCAGTGAAAACTGGTTATGACCAGGTAGGGTCACATATGGTCAGATATAGACCCATGATATTTTTTATCATCAAATCTTAAATTTGTATATGGTGATCACAGCAATGTAATGTAGTCTTTGTGAACATCAATAACAATGCTTGATACAATATCATTACAAGTCCCTTTCACCATTGCCATCACACACATTACATGAACATTGCTGCCATCACATAGACTCTAGCACAGCTGATCACACTAAGTATCACTGGTACACACTTGTCATTATTTGCCCTTGTCTACTTTAAAGTGTTCATCTAGAATCCAAAATGGATCCAGGACCATCTACCCCATCCAATCCTGATCAATGGTGGATTTGTATGTGCCTCAAGCACTGCAGTGGCCAACTGACTGTCCAATTGTCAAAGGCTATGTTCTACTGGCACTTTGCAGCAGCAAGTGAGGAGGAATGAAAGAAAATCCATGCAGTCAAGAACTTGTTGCTTGAGGCTGCACAAGCTCTTGTTTCTGCTACCTAGAGCAAAGAACTTGAAGCAGGCCCTAGTAGTAAGAGACATCTCTTTCAAAACATGCATCATACTGCTACTGAAAAACTCTTATCTAAGAGAGCTCAAGAAACCCCTGAATATCAGTGCTGGGTTGGGAAGAGAAAATGTGCATGACCAAAAGAAAATAATCCAGAGGTACATAGTTTAGTTTCTTTGTACCTCTTTTGAATATGAAGCAAGTGTACTAGCCTGAAGAACCTGAATGAGATTTGAGATCTCTGATCCCTGCATCCCCTTCACAATTCTCTTCTCCTTTGTACCCTGTACTCTCATCTCTGCTGTAGTCCCCTCAAGTACATCATCCAGAAGAGCTAGAGGAGGATCCCCATCAACCACATCTACCTGTCCATGTGCAGCAAATGAAGAGGAGAATCCTCCAGACCTATCACTCCTGCTGAATAGGATTTGCCATATTGCCTATGACAGACACAGACCCCCAGTTATTGATCTTGATGTCCTTTCTTGGGCTATGGTGATACTGAAACTGCAAGACACCATACAGTTTATTAACATTCTCAGGAATGCATCATTCAACAATCTGATTGCAAAAATGACTGCTCTGGACTGCTCTGATGCTTAATCGGCTCCAAAACCCTCCCACTGCCTGTATACAGATTTTAAATCCAGGAATTAGGCACAGCATCTCAACCTACCTCACACTGGAACATGCTTCTCAAACTTCATATTGTCGTGTCATCCAATCCATAAGGGTAAACTTCCCAGAAGTACAAGGAGTGGAGTCTCCTTTTATTCTATGCTGTTGAAAACCTCATTTCATCCTACACTGGAGTTGAGCCCATTGAACATCATATATGCCAGAATTCCTGCCTTGGCTGTACTGGGCCATATTCAGAGCTTGATAACTGCCCTACCTGTGGTAAAACACAGTGGAATGAGTCTAAACTAGAAGCTACTGGCAGTCATGTCAAGATTCCTGCCAAAACATTTATGACACTCCCTCTAGGTTCACAATTCCAAGTGCTCTATCATGATCCTGAGAGTGCATAATGTATGAGGTAGTGACATTAGGGCTTGGGCCTGGGCCCGGGCTTCACTGGTGTGGTGGGTGCACCTTGTTGTCCTTGTGGTGGTGGGCATGCTGTTGCATACCCTTGCTCATGTTGTTGTGGTTGTGGTGGTGGGCATGCCATTGCATACCCTCACCCACCTCATCATCCTTGTGATGGTGGGCACACCATTGCATATCCTCACCCATGTTGTCGTGGTTGTGGTGGTGGGCATGCCATTGCATACCCTTGCCCACCTTGTCATCCTTGTGATAGTGGGCGCGCCATTGCATACCCTCACCCACATCGTTGTGATTGTGATTGTGGGCACACTGTTGCATACCCTCACCTACCTCATCACTGTGGTGGTGGTAGGCGCACCGTTGCATACTCTTGCCCACCTCATCATCCTTGTGGTGGTGGGCATGCCATTGCATACCCTCACCCACCTTGTTGTTCTTGTGGTGGTGGGCATGCCATTGCATACCCTCACCCACCTTGTCGTCCTTGTGGTGGTGGGTGCACCATTGCATACCCTTGCCCATCTTGTTGCTGTGGTGGTGGTGGGTGCGCTGTTGTATACCCTTGCCCATGTCATCATGGTTGTGGTGGTGGGCATGCCATTGCATACCCTTGCCCATCTCATTGTCCTTGTGGTAGTGGGCGTGCCATTGCATACCCTCACCCATCTCGTCATTGTGGTGGTGGTGGGCACACTATTGCATACCCTTGCCCACATTGTTGTGGTTATGGTGGTGAGCATGCCATTATGTACCCTTGCCCACCTTGTCATCCTTGTGGTGGTGGGCACACTATTGCATACCCTCACCCATCTCGTCCTTGTGGTGGTGGTGGGCACACTGTTGCATACCCTCACCTATGTTGTGGTGGTTGTGGTGGTGGGCACACCATTGCATACCCTCACCCACGTCATTGTGGTTGTGGTGGTGGGCACACTGTTGCATACCCTTGCCCACCTTGTCGTCCTTGTGGTGGTGGGCACACTGTTGCGTACCCTTGCCCACATCATTGTTGTTGTGGTGGTGGGCATGCTGTTGTGTACCCTCGCCCACGTTGTCATGGTTGTGGTGGTGGGCATGCCATTGCATACCCTCACCCACCTTGTCGTTCTTGTGGTTGTGGATGTGCCATTGTGTGTCTTTGCCCTCATCATTGTTGCTGCTGTGGTGGATGCACCATAATGCTGTTACCATATATGTGGTAAGTCGTGGCTCACTCCAGCTTACCATATTATGTAATTTAGGCCCAGGCCTGAGCTCTAACATCACTAGTATGAGGTATCTATATGAACATGGCCAAGACACTCTTGATGAGCTTGAATGAACTGGCAAGGTCATGGTAATTGATGACATTGTAATGGGATGGGACTTTTTAGGAGCCATTCTCACTAGAGAGATCAAATAACATGATATCATACTCATGGCTTTGCTTGATAGAGCCTAGTTGTATGAAGATAAAGAGTCCAATTGTTGGATCTATATATGGATAGTTCTCAATCTTGCACTGGATTTTCAATATTGTAAGACCCATGTCCTCCCTGGTGGGTTCATTCTGGGGCTGAATAAACCAAAGAATATCAACTCATTCATGGTTGTTGGTATGCATCATCTGTTGGTTCTGCAAAAGGAAGGACTCAGGATTTGGGATTTGGCTTGAAACAAGGTTGTCCAATCTGACATTTACTTCCTATTCACAACTGCTGATGGCCCTGGACTCATACACTGGGATGGTCTCATAGGGCACTGTGGCAAGAATGGCTGTTTTTTATACTGTGAGGTCAGGGGATGGCATAAAGATTCATGTTCCCAATATTATCCAGTGCTTCTACAGCCCCATAATGCTTGTGATAGCACCAATCACCCTGACATTTCTTTGGTTACTCTCCCCCCTGCTGGCAATCAAGAATATTTGGTTTGTCTGCTTCACCTCATATCTACTCTAAATCAATGTCAATTTGAGTCACAGCAAACTGAAACTGGCATAACAAATGCACCACTCATTCTCAGCCTTGATCCCACCTGCTCCCTTGGTGTCCCCCTTTGCATGACAACTGATATTATTATGCATTTAGCTGCTAATCTGAGTGATCTGTTAATTTTACTCTGGCATGGGACAATCAGCTGTGCACCAACTGACAATATTGAGATCTGGGATTGGGCAGTATTATGGAACAATCTCATTTGGCAAGCTCATGGATGTGCAGTCAAGCAAGCTGGTTACTACATACCCAGGTTATTTGATGCAAAGCCCTGGAACATTGCTGAGAAGGTCAATACTGATTACAAGACCTGGGAATTCCACCTGTACATACTTGGCCTTGCTCCAGGCCTTCTCTCACACCTTCTACCTAAGCACTACTGGAGAAAATTCTGCAAACTTGTCCAGGGATTTCAAATAATGGCCCAGCATTTGATCAAGCATGAAGAGGTTTTCCAAGCCTGAGTCTTATTAGCTTCCTGGGAGTGGGAATTCAAAGAACTTTATTATCAGCACTGTAATGACCAGCTTCATTTTATTCACCCATGTGTACATCAAGTCCTCCATCTTGCTCCTGAAACATTCCAGAAAGGTCCAAGTATCTGTATTGCACAGTAGACCATTGAGCATTCAATTGGAAACATCAAACAAGAAATATGACAACCTTCAAACCATCTCATGAACTTCACCAATGAAGGCATCTGGTGTGCACATGTTAATGCACTACTTGCAGTATTACCAGAACTTGCTGAGCCAGAGATAGCCCTCCCAACCACAGTGCTTGACCTAGGGAATGGATACATCCTGCTTTGCAAACAAGATAAGGTTCCTATTCTCCCCTCTGATGGTACTACCACAGTGATTCTCACATTCCTCAATTGCCCAGTGGGTCCTATTCCCCATATTTGACACTAGGCATGTCTGCAACTACCCAATGGACAGATTGCTCATAGTGCATGGTGAGAAAAACTGAAGCCTTGGAACAAGGACACCTTCAATGGCACAATTTACTAGGATCACCACAGCTCTCCACACTCTTACCCCTCACCCCATTTCAACCATTCCCTTCCACTCAGTGCCAGTATCATTATCCTTTTTTTTGCTCAAGTGTCATGACCGTGACAACTCCACTCTATCCCACACATACTCTGCTTACTCTGCTTTGTACTCAGACTCTTTTCCTCTTCGTTCTGACACTCTGTACTAATAGCTCTGACTCCGCTTCAACTGTGGTGCTAGTTGTTCCTAGGCCAGTACCCAGTTCCATTCTACGTCTCTCCATTCTCTGTATATGCCACAGTCTCGCTTAGTTCTCCATACCTTGTTTAAATACTCCTCCACATGGTTCCGCCCCTGTACCATGTGCTCGTACATACTGTACTGCCTTTGCCCTCCTATATATAAGTCCGATCTGCTGAGGACTTACTCCTCAGTTTGAATATTGAAGTCTTTTAGTCCTTTCTCCTTTGCTGCAGTACTCCTCTTCTCTGTCCTCCCTCCCATCTGACGGATTCTGTCTCCATCCCTTTGACCCCCCTCTGCCCAACCTCTGAAATATGAGGACCTGGGATCGCCAGGGTGCAGTGCTCCACCCTGAGTCACTAAAGCCACAGTCCTCACCCCTCCGACCTCCGACCTCCACCTAGTACCCCCTTTGTGTGCTCTCCTGTCAAAGTTAGCAGCAGAGCAGACCCTGACATCAAGTCACTTTGTTATGTTTTTGCATTTGTTTTGGGGCAGCAGTATTCTAGCTACCCTATCTGTGATACCTGTCCCTAGCTATGAATTAATATGTGCTCATATGTGGTTGAATGCAGTGAGATGGAGCAGTGGCTGGATATGATCAGATCTAGTGAGATATAGTGGCTCAAATAAGTGTCCCAATATTGGGCCATTTTGGAAAGACTTGATATTTGCAAGAGAACCAAAATATATCAGCTCTGACCCTTGCAGGGTCATCAATAGCCCTAACTCTTCCCCTGAAGATGGGCCCTTAGTCATGTGATTTTGTTGCTATGGCACTGAGATATAACAATTTCAAAATGACATGTCATTGGGACACATATTTGAGCAACATTTCTATTCTGTAATTTTAGTACTTTGTATGCCCTCCCTTTGCCTCTATCACTGCCTCTAGTCTTCTAGGCATGCTTTTTTATCAATATTTGACATTCCTCAGCCTCTATCTTTCCCCATTCCACATCAATCCTTTCCCAAAGCCCCAAACCCCTCTTAGTGATGTTATATAGCTATTGAGCTTCTTTTTGAGGATTTTCCAGAGATGTTTAATAAGATTAAGATCTGGAGATTGTGCTGGCCAATCAAGGACCTTGATACCTTGAGATTCCAGCCACTTCTGGGCCATTTTAGAGGTATGCTTGGGATCATTATCTTGTTAAAAGATAATGCTGTAAAGTGCTTATATATCTTATGTAAATGCTACATTATGTTATGTTTATGTAACCTTCAATGACAGACACTATATAAACCCTTCTACTATTTTATTTTCTTCCCACCCTTGTCATGAAACT
>JBBPMH010000940.1:0-13721 GCA_038090235.1 Pulveroboletus ravenelii
CATCCTCAAGGTCAGAGTTAGGGCTATTGATGACCCTGCAAGGGTTAGAGCTGATACATTTTGGTTCTCTTGCAAATGTTAAGTTTTTCCAAAATGGCCTAACATTGGGACACTTATTTGAGCCACTGTATTATGCAAATTCATAGACTTCACTATTTAGTTTTAGTTTGCAAGCTGATCTACCTGCCGCCATATTCTCCCGACTATAATCCCATTGAACAAGCGTTCTCATCGATCAAAGCTTATTTTCACCATCACAATAATGATCTCTCAGTTACAGCGATTGTTCATGCATGTCAAAATATCATGCCCGAAAAAGCAGAGGGATACTTTCACACATCCGGGTACATAGTGTAAAATAGCAGAGCTATATACGGTGTACCTAATATCCAAGTCCTTTGTCCATATCATCTGCCTCTTCGATAACAACGAAACCTCTGGGAATAGGGAGCCACTGATTGTGAGTGTTGCACTTGTAGTATAAATCATAATCGGCACCCAAGTTGTCACCATCTCCTGGTTGCATTGGTGGTGCCGAAAAGCGACATCCACCGCCATCATGGTACCGTTTCTCGTATGCTACCATTTGCTTTGCTGGTTGGACGTCAGGGGACCCAACTCGAAATCTGCTATAATCAGGACCTGACGAGGTTGAGGCATTGCTCCGCTTCCGCTTTGCTTCAGGGCCATTCCACCACACCAGGCTACCTTTCTTGAGACGGACAATATCGCCAGTCAGAATTCCCATTCTGGAAAGAATCTCGTTACTAACATCTGCAAGAATATCTGGTCCAACACCTTGGAGTTCCAGGTCATGCTCATATGACATGGCATTTCGCACTCCAAGATTATTTTCAGTGTGACGAAGAAAGCGCCGAAGCTTAGAAGGTGATGGTAAGGGTGGGGAAACATCAGATGTCGGCTGTACATGGTTGCATACAGGAGTTGTTGGAGGCGCAAGCGGAGGGGCAGGAGTTGGAGAGGTGTTGGCAACGGTGGAAGGAGAGGAGCCTGCAGATGACAGAAGACCGGAATTTGTGAGCGTTTGGAGAAGTAGAACGGAGGTCAATGAGTTGAAGTCAATATTTGGTGCCGTCGCCTGTGCCTTTCATGTTGGATGTAAAAACGGCGCTTTGTTGGCCAAACTAAATGAAGAAATATTGGGTGGAGTCGATAGCGTGGCCTGGCCTTCCTCCTGCCAGATGCTGATTAGAGTCCTATTGCGACAAATAAAAATATAACTTACTAGTGCACGGCACCAATCTGTAACCATCGCTGGAGTGAGCGGGATCGTCCCCATTGGACCAACATATGTTAGCCCCTCATCAAACTCATTCTTGTAGCGACTTTGGAGCTTGATACGCCACCGTGCATAGCATGCATCAAGTTGGGTAGTCGCTTTGAGCAATGGGCTCTGTTGGTCAACTAAAATTATAGATAGTTCAAAGAATTGAATTTCTATGTACATACCTGGTTGCTGTTTGCATCAGATGCATCAGCATCTTCATCATCGGAATTGCTTGAGGAAGGGAGTTTCTCAACTTGCTTCATATCGACAAAAATCTTTGTTGTTTCAGGATTGGCAGCAAGAACTTTTGTTACCATTTCCTGGTAGTCGGCTTCATTATCGACATCCATGGCATCATTTGCATGCTGGCTAAGCAGATAGAAAAGCTGCAATAAGTATATAAAATAAGGGGAAAAAGTCACTTTACCTTTTTGCTTTCAGCAGTACGAATTTGAATGGGAAGCGCCTCCTCTGAGAAACCTGGTACTGGTCCTGCCCATGCTTGTCAAGTACACTGCGCAAAAAATCAATGTAGTTGCCATCATTGACAGAGAAAACCAATTCCTTGGTCTTGACAGATTTCTCCTCCTTCACTGAGGCCTTGCCCTTGGCTGCCTTCTTCTTGAGAGAGGAGTAAACAGTGAGGGCTATGGCGAATGTGTGCACATTTTCTGCACTTTGGGTTGGTTCTGATGATGGCGGCATGATGATTCCAAGGACAGTGAAAAAACACCGGTCACAAGAATGACTCAGGTGAATTCGGGGTCCTACCCCGGCTACTTCCGATGGCTCAAGTTTTCAAGTGCGTTTTCCGCATCGTTTTGCAAACGGCTGTAACCATCGACAACAACCCGGGGTAACAAATGACGCGCACCATTGAGATGCCTTGTCAAAGAATTGAACCAAGTGCAGAGGTCCTTCGCCGGTCCTGCGTGCCACGTCACGTTGTTTCTTCACCGCAGGTGGAATAAATTCGCCGTCCGGCTCATAGACGACCGCTGGCCACCATGGATAAGTATCTGATGGAGACCGCCAGAGCTTCGTGTCGGGAAGTGGGCTTGGACAAACCTGCTTTAGCCCAAACTAGACGGACCGATGGTGTCAGCCGATGTTTCACGCTCATCACGAGACGGTGAGCACCCACCCATCGAGTGTACCTCCTTCCAGGGTTTTACCCTCTGGAAGAATAACTGCACCTGGCCCGGCCGGCTGTGGTATTTGAGAGGGACCAGCGATAGGCGGAGCTGGCGGGGGAGCCCCCACTGGTTGCTGCTCCTTAGAACTCGCCTCGCGTCCACCCTCTTCTTCACTCTCGATGTCGCTCAGAGAGGACAAGTCGGAATCATGACCATCGCCCTTATGACGGGGAGATGGCTCGTGTCGACCCTGCGATTGCGCAGTAGTAGCAGCTGCCGCCGCCGCCTTCTCTGCCTTCTGACGTGAAGACTTCTCCCGACGCGTGGCTGGTATATCAAGCCCTTCGATAATGGTCTTGCCACCCACTGTGATAATATTCGTATACTAATCTCTTGGGATTGCAGCAATGCGCGCCGCTAATAACAGATTCAGGTATAGATCCCACAGCAGAGACGGGAACGGCGACGGAAGGTTCCAGTTCTGGCTGTTCAACGTTCATCGAAATATCCACTGCTGCCTTTTCTTTTAGTCTGTCCAGACGGTCCAGCAACTTCCTCGGGAAGAACCGTTCCATATATCGTCCGGTTCTCCGACGCACTCGTACTGATCGTCGAGAGATTCGATGTTCCGCGCTCTGTGACAGTAGACGTTACGCAACAGGGGCGGGTAGGATACTTGTCCACCACACACCTGTTCGTATCCGTTTGTTTGGTGGAGGCAACATCTGCTTGTCAACAGCCTGCCTTCCCCCTTGTTTCTGCCCAGCAGGCAGGATCCAACCAGCGTCAAACATCTTGAACGAACCCTGGCTATCGACATCTTCGACCATCGGGGGAACTTCTGGCTGACCTGACACTCATTTGCTAAGTTTCTTGCGCGCTTCCCCAGCACTTGCTCCCTGGGTCTGCTCGTCGACATTGGACGACGCCGCCTGCAGCTTCCGCTTCAAAAGCGGCCACTACAGCGAGTGCGCACCGCACACGACATGCACGGAATCCGGGCGCAACATCGATAGCAGCTCTGGAAGCTTTTGTCCCCTTCCTTTTCACTGCCTTCGACCTCGGTGGCGGAGGCGAAGGGGGTTTGATCCGCCCTAGTTCATAATTGAATAGAGACGAGAGCGGGTCAGTCTCGAGAATGAAACTGACTAGGTCTTCTATCTCTTCTCGCGACACGAGAAGCCGCAGCACCCCAGGGGGCTTCAAAGTCGCCGATGAGAGCTTCGGCGTTGTCTACATGTGGATGTCGGTGTCGTAGCGAGACCAAGTCTTCAAGGATCGGCGGGACGGCCACGGTTGTCTGCATTCGCTGAGCAGTCTTGTAAAACACCATCCCAGGTTGTTATACAAAATAGCATTGGACAGCACAAGCTCGATGTACCCCTACAGACAAGCGAGAACATGATGTGTCGGGGAAAGAGTCACTGTTGGGGCTGATATGCCTTGCCAGGGTCCATGCTCTGCGGAGATGAAGCAGGCTAGGCTAGTACAGGGTAACAAAGAGCCATTGGCTCAGTTTCAGGGAATTGTAAGCTGCCATTCGGTCTGTTGAGTAACGTTATCACTTGGCTACTCTACCGAGCCGTTTGAAAATTGAGAGCTGTAATTGGAGGATGCCCAGAGCCAAGCCATACAAGGCAGGTGCGTAATCCAAACCTGACCCAAACCGAAAACAAGCAATCTGCCCATTGAGTACTCATTGGGCGCTCACTTATGGTTTTCTGATCGAGTCGAAACCCGGGCAGGGTATGCCATCATGAGCAATTCATCCTGATAATCGATTTCCCGGATACTACAGAAAGCGACCCTGGTTCCCAGCCTTTGCAACGAGGCGCCACCGTAATCCTTGGGGTGACACAAGTCGCCAAGTATCGACACGCCTCTAAGTAGACCGTCTCGGCGCCAGACTCCCCGCTATGTTTCTCTCCTCCGTTTCAGATCTTCCCTCTGGCTAGGTTGCTTTTTCATGTCCGTACCTCTATCCGTTTGGAAGCAGGTGTTCGCCCGCAGGTGAGTCCTCACATCCGCTCCCATCCCCACGCGATTGATCCCATCCGTCCGTAAAGGCTATTCAGCGTTGCGGGCAACTCTCTGCTTGTCTATGATTATCTCGTGACCTTTTCGCTCGAGGTATGTGTGACGCGACAAGCCGCTGCCCGGCCCGTTCGAAACGCTCTCTCGATAGATAACACATATCTGGGATGCCCCATGGACAGCCGTCAAGGTGATCTTCCTGCTCAACAGGTATGGGAATTTGATTGGACAGACGTTTCTTATGCTGGTGGAGATGGGATATCTGACCCATAACTCTCCAAAGGTACGTTCTCCCTCCTTACTCCCAATCACCTCTCAAGCTCAGAGGATACTAGTTTTGTGGGGCATTTGGAATATTCTCCGATGTCTTTGCCGTCTTCTCTGGCGAATCGATCCGCCGTGAGTGCAATCAGCCAGGCCCCAGACATTCATTTTCAGATCGCGAGGCACAGTTTTGGTTGTGATGCGAGCTTGCGCTATCCTGGGATGCACGCGTAGCGTTACAGTGACAATGAATGTGCTCTATGTTTTTTGTGCTGTAGCCATCCTTGTGGCGTCACTCATCTGGTCAGGGAATGTCTCCTGTAGGTCCCATCCCTTGAAAGCTTGTTGATATATTACAACTCCTTTCAGCGCCACCATTCGAATACCTCGATGAGATTGAGATATGCTTTGCGCCGATACATGGTATGTCGTCCACCTTTCCTATCGCCTTGTGCCAATTTCAAGCCTTTGTAACTAGTCGGCTTTGTAAGTTTTCTTTTCCTGCCCTTCCAAGTCACGTCAAATATTTTTTCGTATGCCTTGTCCTCTCCAGTGGGCGCTCTGGTTCATACCGTGCGTGGGTCGTGGTCAGATGCATCATAGAGGGTTCTCATTGGATCGAGCAGACTTGCTCTCGATAGCCTGGTATTGTCGATCGTGTGCTTCAGTCTCTATCGAACGGCCAGATGGTCCAGCGGCTATCACCCGTCGCGCCTGATTCGTCTTCTTGCACGAGACGGTGCGGATCCCTTTTCTGTTGTTTCGTCGTCCTCATCTCGTTCCGTCCCTCGGTCTTTTCAGCCGTATGGTTTTACTCTGTAAGCACCATCCCAGGGATGCGATTTTGGGTTGGCATCGGACTCATATGTTGAAAATGCAGACAGCCGTTTTCACCGTCGTGTTTTACATTGTGTTTTGGTACGTCGTCCGCCTCTTTTTTTTGCTCTGCACATCATCGCTTACCTGCCCTCCTTCGCAATTGGGAATACATGTGTCAGGACTTTCTACCGTCTGGTGAGGATCACACGGTACTCTATCATGCCCCGCCCTTGACGGCGTCCATGCTGACAAATACACTCTGTCCGTACCACACACGCATTTAGGACCCAATAAACGGAATACCAATACTGTAAGCCCCTCCCCCCCTCTCCCTTCCCGCACGCACGCACGCACCCCGCTAATCAATCCCTCTTGGCTCCACCAGGATCACGTCTCCGATTCTCTCCGTCGTTGGGCAACGACTGGTGTTCAACCTTCGAGAGTTCCGACTGCAATCAGACTCGACGGGCTATTTGAGCAGGGAGATACATCGACAGATGGCGGCGATGGCGAGTGAAGAGTCGGACTCCCCGTCGAACGCGGACGTAGAACTGGCGGTACTCGGAGAGCAGCCGGCGGTGCCATGACCCGAGTGGGTATGGGGAAGGGAGAAAGAGACTTTTCATGGGAACTTTTCTCTTTATTCGTTCGCCCGCGATATATGTTTATCCTAGTGTAGCTCTGGACATCCTACCTATATCCGCATCAAAGATATCCGGGAATGGCCGCAGGCAGCTCCCCATCATTGACTCCCTCTACGGTCACATCCATGTTCTCCACGTCCATCCTCATCACCTCTGGCGGTCCACCCGCATTCTCCGGCTCCGGAGCTGGGTCCATCGGCGTTGCACCAGGCTCCGCAACTACCCCTTCCATCCCTGTTTCCATGGCGTCCTGAGGTGGCACAACCCTATCATCCTCGGTCTCCATCTCTGCCATTGCCCGTCTGTCGGAGAAAATAATCGACAACACCAAATCAGGGGAAAAAAGAATAGCAAACAAGGGTCACGCACGCAAACGCATCCCGGCAGTCCTTTCGGATACTTGCCGTCTTCCACCGTTGCCGGCGTGACATCGGAGCAATCATCTCAGCATCCAAAGCTATACGATCATCCGAGCAGACTCAGAAATGATCCCCATCATCCGAAACGACACGCCGCTCACCCTTGTCTTCGCCAAGCATGAGCAGCCGAGTAGCTCCGACCCATTGCCTGTTTTATTATCCAGCCGTGAATGTGTTAACCATCGACAACAACCCGGGGTAACAAATGACGCGCACCATTGAGATGCCTTGTCAAAGAATTGAACCAAATGCAGAGGTCCTTCGCCGGTCCTGCGTGCCACGTCACGTTGTTTCTTCACCGCAGGTGGAATAAGTTCATCGTCCGGCTCATAGACGACCGCTGGCCACCACGGATAAGTATCTGATAGAGACCGTCAGAACTCGCATCGTGTCGGGAAGTGGGCTTGGACGAACCTGCTTTAGCCCAAACTATACAGACCGATGGTGTCAGCCAATGTTTCACGCTCACGAGACGGCGAGCACCCACCGAGTGTACCTCCTTCCAGGGTTTTACCCTCTGGAAGAATAACTGCACCTGGCCCGGCCGGCTGTGGTATTTGAGAGGGACCAGCGATAGGCGGAGCTGGCGGGGGAGCCCCCACTGGTCGCTGCTCCTTAGAACTCGCCTCGCGTCCACCCTCTTCTTCACTCTCGATGTCGCTCAGAGAGGACAAGTCGGAATCATGACCATCGCCCTTATGACGGGGAGATGGCTCGTGTCGACTCTGCGATTGCGCAGTAGTAGTAGCTGCCGCCGCCGCCTTCTCTGCCTTCCGACGTGAAGCCTTCTCCCGGCGCGTGGCTGGCGTATCAAGCTCTTCGATAATGATCTTGCCACCCACCGTGATAATGTTCGTATACTGATCTCTTGGGATTGCAGCAATGCGCGCTGCTAATTCAGATCGTGTACCCCCTTCTCGCGCTTCTGACGCCAGCGCTGGCTCGGGTTCAGGCTCACGTTCGGGAACAGGTTCAAGGGCAGGCTCGGAGACGGGCTCGAGGGTGGGCTCGGGGACAGATTCGGGTATAGGTTCGACGGCAGGCACGGGAACGGCGACGGAAGGATCCGGTTCTGGCTGTTCAACGTTCATCGAAACATCCACTGTCGCCTTTTCCTCCACAGTCAATCCCGATGGTTCAACTTCCTCAGAAAGAACCGTTTCATGTATCGTCCGGTTCTCCGACGCACTTGTACTGATCGTCGAGAGATTCGATGTTCCGCGCTCTGTGACAGTAGACGTTATGCGACAGACGGATAAGATACCTTCCACCACACACCTGTTCGTATCCGTTTCTTTGGTGGAGGCAACATCTGCTTGTCAGCAGCCTGCCTTCCTCCTCGTTTCTGCCCAGTAGGCAGGATCCAACCAGCGTCAAACATCTTGAACGAACCCTGGCTATCGACATCTTCGACCATTGGCGGAACCTCTGGTTGACCTGACACTCGCAATTTGCTAGGTTTCTTGCTCGCTTCTCCAGCACTTGCTTCCCAGGCCTGCTCGTCGACAACGACGCCGCCTGCAGCTTCCGCTTCGAAAGCGGCCACGGCAGCGAGTGCGCGCCGAGTACGAGGTGCACGGAATCCAGGCGCAACATCGATAGCAGCACCGGGTTCAGCAGCTCTGGAGGCTTTTGTGCCCTTCTTTTTCGCTGCCTTCGGCTTCGGTGGTGGCGGCGGCGGAGGGGGTTTGATCCGCCCTAGTTCATAATTGAATAGAGACGAGAGCGGGTCAGTCTCGAGAATGAGACTGACCAGGTCTTCTATCTCTTCTCGCGACACGAGAAGCCGTAGCACTTCCAGGGGGGCTTCAAAGTCGCCGATGAGAGCTTCGGCGTTGTCTGCATGTGGATGTCGGTGTCGTAGCGAGACCAAGTCTTCAAGGATCGGTGGGACGGTCGTCTTCATTCGTTGAGCAGTTTTGTAAAACGTCGTCCCAGGCTTGTTATACAGAATCGCATTGGACAGCACGAGCTCGATGTCGCCCTGCAGACGATGGTGTTACAGATTGATCACCCAACATAAAATCCTCCCACTCGCCTTGAAAGCCTCGAAATCCCAATATTCGTGCCGGTCTAATTTTGCGTCGATAGTGTCCCACGCCATGGGAATCTTGACAACCTCGAAGTAGTCGGGCACTTCCGTTTTAGATACCGGATGCTTAAACAGGCCATTTCGGTCGAGGCTATTAACTCGTGAATGACCCACTCACTTGGACATGGTCCGTTACTTACGCGAGGATCTTTTCGAAAGCGAGACGTATAGGCGCCAAGTGGGGGAAAAGGGCAACATCGAGCACCTTCTGTATAGCCTCAACTTGCGCGAGCCTCCGACTCTCGCGTTTACGAGACAACAACGTTAGTTCATGAAGCATCTCGAGATCTCTTTTGAGAAGCTTCAGGTGCTGGACATGGCTTAGCCACACGACGACGATCCCCAAGATAATACACACCTCGAGCTTCAACGCCTTTTCCTCCTCGCTCAGTAACTTGCCCGCATTCGACGCAGTCCATGGCTCAAGGTGCAGCCTCTTTAACAACGGTGCACCCCGTCTCGCCTCCCGCTTCAAACTCCAGTACTTACAAACCATCTGAAGGAATTCAGGTTTTTTGCGTATATTGATCTTGCTGATGTAGTTGATAATGCGGTCGACGATGATCTGAGGAACGAGAGGAGGACCAGTCTTGTACGTCTTCGCATACGCCCTCGCAGACTTGGACAACTTGGAGCTTGGACTAGAGATAACACTGTCATGTGCGAGGGCTTTAAGACGTGCCTCTGCCTGTTCCTTCTGTACGCATTCGTGAATAAATCAGACGGAAGCAAATCGTGCACTTGCCCCATACCGGAAGGTGTTTTTCGCAATAACAGGTAAGTGTGACTGGCTCCGAGCCTTGGGTGCTCTTCATGGGCATCAAAAGCTTCTCCTTCCTTGCACAGGTGGTGTGAAAGGCAAGGAAACACGATGTCTTGGTGCATTGAATACAAGCACCTTCCCGAATCTCACAGATCGAGCATTTCTAAAAGACTCGTCAACTTTTTTGGCTTCGGGCTCCCATGTGGCCAAGATGGGCATGCTCACTAGCTTCCAGCGTTGTTTTGGAATTTTGTCAGAACCCGTGATGGGCTCCATGAACACTTCATTGGCTACCCTGGTCTCGGGAATCCATATTGCACATAGTAGATGAGCCCAGTCCCCGAGGGTTGTCTGCTTAAATGCGCCACCTTCGTTGGGACAAAATATACACGACTGAAGAGGTAGACTGGTTCAAGGGCCACTCCTTCAAAACAGAAAGGGTGGCTCACCACCGGGTTCTCGGGAGACACAGTACACTTTCGACAGAGCCACTGTCCCTCAGGTATGTAGGGAACGCCGTAACAGTCTTGAAACTGACAAGTGAGAACACACTACGGGGTGCGGAGCTTACGTACATACCTTGATGCACAGCAAGGTTACATCCATCGCAAAACACGATCGCATTGCTATTCTCCCCTTCCGAGTCATCGCATATGGCACACGTCGAGTCCTCTGAGGGCATGGCATAGTCAGACTTGGGGATGCTCTTGGTCTGGGTTTGGTGAGATGGGTGACGCGATTTCGCCAAGCGCACTGGGCAGACAACGCACCAAGTCGAAATACTCCTTCTCCAAACGATCCATGATGACTTCAAACGTCTCATATGTAACTAGGTTGATCTGGTCTTTCTTCCGCTCGATATTGACGGCATCTAGCCATTCCTGGTCTATACGCCAGCTTCGTATGAGCAGACAGGCTTCGGCGAGACAAACAACATCGATCAAACCTTGCTCATCCATATCATACTCGACCTGAATAGCCAGATCTTTCTCCAAAGGTTCTGCCCGACATCAATAAACGGTAGAGTGACCACAAGGCTACACGCACCTATATACCGAATGTAATGGTCCGATCTTTGAAACTCGGAAAAGTCATTGTCTCGTCCCGAAGTGTCAACGAGAGAGCCAAGAAAGCAGCGTCGAAAAACATACATCCATATGACCTCGCTTGTTGGTCGTGTACGCCAGCGGGTTGCGCAGAATCATTGTCTTGAACCAACACGAAGGATACTTTGGGAAGTGGAGCTTGATCTCCAGGCGACTTGAACCCGCGAGCCATGTCGGATAGCCAAAGGGGAGCGGAGAACTGGGCAACCACGACGCGGGCCACGAATACCAAATTCGGAAGGGCCAAATGTTGACGTCTATTTGTAAACTGACAGGAATGGAAACTCCTCCTCGTACCCCATCCCTCTCTACCACCATTGCGTTCCTCAATAAAGCCAATGCGGTGCCACAGCGGGGGGCGACTCAAGTGGGGACAAGTAAGTCTGTACAAACATGGCCATGCACTACACAGCTAGTCCTCCGGCCCGCATCAGCGCCATCACTCAGGTCAGCAATGTGCGATGTCTCCACCGTCACATTGACATGTTCCGGATACCTGAAAACCACCAGGGGGAGAGACGGAACACTGATATCACGCGCGAGCGTATGTACTGCAGAAGAGGGAAGAAAAGAGACAATCTGTGCAGGTAGGAGGAGCCTACTATATATACGTCTAGAAACAAGTGCTGCCACTTCGACAGGACAATCCAGTCGTCAACGTAGCATCACCAGAGCGAATAGGGAGAGGGAAACGGGGCAACGCACTCGTCACGAGTAGCAAATGGCACGACAACAACGAGTTCTTCGCTCTCGATTGCTGCAATAGCTCAGCGTTCAGGTCGAGGTCATGGTGGTCCTCTTCTTGAAATGTTTGATATCGTTCAAGGCAAGGGGCTCGTAAGTTACGCTTGCCAAGAATCCGTTAGGGCAGCTGTGCGTCACGTGAATCTGGAAAAATAAGCGGCATTTGGAGCTGCCGTTCTCCCCCCAGTGAAAGCGGGGAGTCGAACCACAGAGGCGCTCGTAGAAGCCCTGTTTCGAAGACGCGGGTTTTCAGGTGCCCGCCGGTCAGGTTCAGGTCGAGACTTGGAGCGCCAGAAGAGATCGATCCTTTCCCTTAGTATGCGAGCTTCGTAAATTCGTTTCTCATCCAGTTCCTTCACCTTGTCGATTCATTTGTACAGGTCATCCTCGTTTCCGGGCGTCGGACAAGCGGTACTCGATAGCAAGGTCCTTGTTCATATGTGCCTCCAAGTAGTAACGGAGGCTTTGATCCGACACGTGGCCGGCGTCGTGCATGAGGATCGAGTTTTTGGTCTGAACGTCGATCACCCATTCGTGGAATGGTCGTGGGCCTTGTCGAGAAGACAACATTTCGCGGCGCAAGTCAAGGGTCCACTCGCTTGGTAGCCAATGGGCTCGCAACTCCCTCGTGAAGGTGGCGAAATCCAAGCGATTGAGGTGGGCACTCTCGGCAGTGTACCATTGCTGAACATCAGGAAAAAAGACACCCAGGCTGTAGTACTATGTAGACGATATAGCCACAGTAGCATGGTAGTCTTCCTCCTACTTTGTAGATGAATATAGATGATGTGTATTATCCAATCCTATGGTAGCGCACACACATTGGACAACATTGCAATATGTAGCAATCTGTAGCAGTGAAAGTAAATCTATATTTTACTGTAGAACGTGACAATGTACTATGTCGTCTACTACATAATGTTTTCGGCGCGCTCATAGTCACGGACAGCATTCAGGAAAGCCTGGCGGGGCACTGCACAGGCTTTCTTTGGAGTGGCAACAGGATCTACTTTTGCATGGATGCTGTGGCAGTGGTTAGTAAATCGTAAGAAATGAACAGTGATATCGCACATACCAGCCATTCTTATATACTTGCTCCATCAACTTCGCGAGTAGGTTGTACTTGGCTGAGGCATCTGCAAATTCGTTGAGAGAGTGGAGGTGAGAGGTAAAGACAGCTGCGTAATTGTCTTCCTTGAAGGTTATCGCCTCGTGCAATCCGGATGCCCATTCGTCTATGCAGCACTCAAACTAATAGAGAAGTTAGTCTGATCCTCAATCACAATAAATAGTACTGTAATACCGCAGTGAGTGCAAGTGCGAAGCCTGCCGTCGGAAAAGTACCATAGTACTTTGCCCACTTGATTCCCTCGTCGGACTTGCTCTTGAAGAGTACCTCATTGATTAGTTGTTGTATGCCTTTATTTTGGTAGATGCCATCGTGGTCTTCGGGTGTCTGGCCACGCGTCTGCTCAAAGAATACACATATTATTATCAATAGCTTCGAAAAAACATTTACTTACACGATAAATGAACGACGAGTCCCTCTTGAGTTCCAAGACGAGCTCATGATTCTGTTGCTGCACTGCCTTAACTATGCTTGTTTCGAAGCCGAAAATTGTAGCGACAATTGGTCGAGCCTTAGACTTGAATTGGCCACGTAAATGAGAACTTCGTACTGTAATCTGTTCTTCAAGTTAGTAGCGGCGAGAATATAGAAACGACTACATACTAGCTTCAAAATGACTGCATCGTGAACTAGGTTGGAGTCATGGTGATGACGAGCGAGCTGCCATGCTGTCTTCACCCATTCAACTTCCTGAGAAGCTGTAGGAAATGGGGTCTCAGTGAGTAATATGGCGCGATAGATCTCGATAGCAGTTTCAAGAACTTGGCGTGTTGCCAAGTCATAATCTCCTGCTTTGGGGCGACCTTTGCTCTCATGAGTGGCACTGACCGACTGTGGACTCAGACCAGTGGGTGTGGATGCCGCATCAGCTTCCATCAGCTCATCCTTGACAGGCCACAGTGCCTTTGCGTCAGGCTGCTGAGGCTCCCCATCAGACACCTCGATGTCATCATTGTCCACCGGCACTTGGCACACTACACGAGGGCGCTTCCTCTCCAACGGACCATCGGAGTCATAGAGACTTTCATTGAAAACCGTGTGTGTTGTTGCATAACCCCTTTTAGTGTTAGCCACTCATTCCTCGGGAACTTAGTACAACGGTAACGTCTTATGTAAGCACGCTCGGACTATTAGTCGGATGTTTCTTTTCTTAGCACCTCAGTCTTCTACGCCAGAAGTCTGAGGTGAGATACTTTACTATTCAGTTATTACATCCACATATCTAACTCCTACATAGTCCTTCTTCATTAGGTTGGTTAGCAATATAGTCTTCTACGCCAGAA
>JBBPMH010000941.1:0-13680 GCA_038090235.1 Pulveroboletus ravenelii
CAAGCTTGGGTATGTGTTTACCGACCTAGAAATCCAAATCGCTCAAATGCCCTGATAAATCTTCATCCTCCCTGCCCCACCACGCATGGTCGTTCCTCTCCTGTCCCTCAACCCCTTGCATGCATTCCTCCGACGCTCTACTGTGATTCTGTAACACGCCGGCAACCATTCATCCACAGGCTGCCCTGCTCCGTAGCGTCCCTCAAATTCCACGTCCCTGGCGTTCTCAAGCCCCAACACCATCAACGCGACTGCCCGCGCACATAACCATGCATGAACCATTCCCTCGCCTGAGTACCCCGCCGCAACCCACTCTCCGGGTTCCGCTGTCCTCACCCTCTTGCCCTTCTCCGGCACTGACGACCCTGGTAAAGGCGACCGTCGTCCTGAGATGGCGTTTGGGATTCGACCCACCCATGGGAACTCATCGATAGAGACGCTCAGTAGGCCACTCCAGAGTGCTTTCACTCTTCCAGCAGCCCACGGACCTCGAGCCTGCCTGCGAGCATCCGCGTGAACATCGTTGGCCGGAGATTCGATGGCGGAGATTGCCTCAGCTCCCCAGTTGGTGGGCCCAAAATAGACAGGCAATGCCCCCGATACATGTGCTGCGCTGTGCACGTCATACATACCTCTCAACGTTGTGTTACGGAGTTCCTCATTCTTGGAATCGGTACCAGGAGACCCCTCGTAACCCCCGCCAAACATGAGTTCATGCTCTTCGTCTGGAAGTTGCGTGAGATAATCAAAGCCCTTCTTTTCGGGACTATCGAAAAATATGTAGGACTGTCCCCCGTGGTTCTCGTGTGCGTCGTCGTTCCCACTTTGAAACTGGAGAGCTCTCCCCGGGCGCTGTGCGCTCATCGTCTCTCGAGCTCCGTACACAACATCCGCAAGGCCAGGAACAAGCCCACTGACATATGCATTTGTAAGATGCACGACGTGAGAGGCAGTTAACTGTCCACGGGGCGTTGTCAGCGAGTAAAATGGGTTTGTAGATGTAGGTTCAGTAATGGACGTGCATGAGGTGTGTGTAAAGAATTGGAAGCTGCATGGGTTTAGTCAAGCAAGTGTTAGCCAGAAACCAAAAACACATCGCAGTGACACCCACGATTTAGGATATTCTTCCAAAAGACGCAAAAGAATGTCTGTGACGAAACGATAGGGATGTATTGCGCCCGCGCGCGTTGTGATGCACCCAACGGCTGATGACGACAATTTATACCTCTAAGGGCCTCTTAGAATGAGCACATGCCTCGACATACACATGATACGCACCCTTCGAGCATCTTCCCCTTCCCAAATACGATACATGCTAGCTTCTTGAGGCATATCTGCTTTGTAGATGCCCAATTTTCGCCTTGCCTCCGCAAAAATAGCATAATCAAAGAAAACATCCACAGAATACACTTCTCGGCAGTCAGTATCATCTACCTCTGCCTCCGCGACCTCTGGTAACACCTCCAAATGCGCAAGTCGGAAGCGCATGATTTGCTGTGCAGAAACCTTGCCAAGACGCCGTTTCAAGTCTTCATAATCATGATATAAGGGCGGGTTGATGTGCCCTCCATTCCTGAGGTATATAGCCTTCCTTTCAGCGTGTCACAAAATCAACCATCATGCCCTAACCCACCTGCCCGTCGCTCCGGAACATGTCTCCTGCGCCTCCAGCATCACCACACGCAACGGGTCACTGTCATCATTTCGTCCTTGGTCAATGTCAAGCAAGGTTCTTGCAAACGATGCGCCAGATATTCCAGACCCAACGATAACTACGGGGTGGTACGTGAGTGAGCATGACTGCAGGAATGTTTGAGGGTGAAAGCGCTCACCGACGTCTGCATGAGTAGGGAATTTGTCACTGGAGGTATGGGTAGCGATGGAAGACGGTGGGAACGTCCAAAATGACTGTGTTGGCTCCTGGATAGGGAATGCAGGGCATGAAAGCAGCTCTGAGGTAGCACCACGTTTCTCGGAATGGCCTTTACCGGCACTCAGATGTAACTGAAGAAGTGAAACGCAGTTGCCCATAGTTCAGTTGCCCAAGCCGCCGAAAGGAGGGAATCAATCCGAATGCCTGTGGTAGAGAGTTCAGAGGAGAGAGCGATGAGTGAACAGCCCATTCCGGGGTGGGTAGATATGGGTGCGAACTTGGGCGAGCTACCCAAATGGGATGCGTCAACGGCCACGCCGGATGCGAGCTGCCAGCCGAGATCTATGAAATTAGGTATTCCAGCGCTGGAAGTGCTAGACTGAGTTGGTAGACCCGGTGCTACAGTTTGGTTACGGTATCAAATGATGCCGTAATTCTTGAGTGTCCTTATCAGTTATCGCGCTGGCGCGTGATAACGGTGAACAGGCTCCGTCCGAGAAAGAAACACAATATGATGAAACTATCTTAACCGATCATACAGAAGTCTCGTGGAAAACCTGGATAAGGTCCTTTTGAAACCGAGCGAGATACGTTACCAATTCCTCCTCAGGGAGCGTAGAGTAGTCCAAGGCTTGTACGAGTTGTGAGCGGAGCTAGAGTAAGCCGTCAAACGTCTAATGGCTGGTCGGGAAGGGATAACATGTGCAAGACGCACCTTCACGACAGCACGGCGGCGCATTGCCATGATAGTCGTTTGACTTTGTTCCTCCCTTCGATCGTGTAGGTCCGCTAGTGAGCTTGCTACCCTCCTACCTTCTTCTATCACGTCGCGAGGCAGATCGGCAAGTTGAGCAAGTTCAAGACCTAACGAGTTACTATTGTAGTGGCAAGTTGCTCTTGACGAACGAGAGCCAACCATAGTGACCCAGATCTTCTGGAAGACCGCCCATTATTCTACACCGAGTCACATGTGGTACATTCGGAAAATTGCGCGGAGATCACCTACTTATACTTGAATACCATACCAAGGCTCGATGCTGATTTCCGTGTACGCTTACAGAAGATTCCTACGATAGCAACAGTCCGGAAAATGACAGATACTGACCTGGAAAGAAAGATGCAGGCTGCAAAATGACTCAGACGGGTATGCGATGGTTGCGTCTAAAGTCGGTTCTTACTTCACTACCGAGGGTTGGCGAGAAAGTGTTGTTGACAGCTCATGAAAGTGACTATAGGGAAGTATGAAACGTCGATGGGTATTTTCATCGAGGAAATGAAGACCGTACGTTGCGAACAACACAAAGCACTAAACGCGAGGGAGTCAGCAGAGTCGAATTTCAAACCTACACCTACCTTGATTCCGATGAGTTCTTCTGCAATAGCGTGTGCAATTCCAACGCCTTCGCAGGGAGAAGTCCCGCGGCCCAACTCATCCACTAGGACAAGTGTTTTCGGTGTTGCGAGGCCTGTTCCTGGGTGAGCCCAAATTCTCGCGAGATTGGGTCACTTTCCTAGTATCATTGCCGAGGAAGTCATCTCATTTGCAAATGTGCTCAAACTTTTCTCCATGTCATCGTCATTGGACAAGCGGGACAGGAGAGCGTCATGAATGCTGCGAACGTGAATAATTCTGGAAACCACACGTCACCTTGGCTTAGATAACCCACCGAAAACTTGCATAGTCAGCGGGAACAAAGCAACCGCACATCGCCATGATGACCAAGAGACCGGTCTGACGCATATATGTACTCTTCCCTGAATACCTGTGAGGAAGGTGGTTCCGCTGTTACTTGTTTGCTCACCAGACATGCTAGCAACAATGCACTAAGTTATTCTTTGTCACGAAGTAATGTGTACTCACTTGGGACCTTGAATGATTTGGAAGTGAGATGCATCACAACAGTAGATGTCGTTCGCAACTAATGTACCAACAGCATTCACGGTTTCAAGGATCGGGTGTCGACCCGATTTGACCGCAAGAGTACCTGTAAACTCTGGGCGGACTACGGGATTGTAAGTGTGGGCTAGTCTATCCTTCGCGTAATAACACCGCAAGGTTTACCATAGTTTCTCGCTGCAATAGGGATCAGCACTGGCTCACGTATCGTTCATCGAGACCCACTTATAGAGGCGTGAGCAAACGACCAAAGGAGATCAATCAAAGCCACCTATTGGAGTGAGGAATCGCAGAGACGATGAGGGAAAAATATATACCGCTTCGGACGCGGTGTAGAGAGCACCAGAATGTGATAATACTTCAACTACCAGCTCTTGGATAATCCTGGCGGCGTCATTTAATTCGTTCATGTTTGAGCAGACAAATACATACCTGTCACTGAGAATTAGGGTCTCGTCGAGCGCATCCTTCATCCGTGCATTCAATTTCTTCTAGGAGTAGCTGGCACGTGAGTCGAGTTCAAGACAAGGCGGAAGTTTACACACCAGTTCCATGCTTGAAAATATCCATCTTCCTTTTTGCGAGGAAATGTTCAACAAACCACTCGGAAGTTCTCCTTCCAGTTCGTCTTTCTTCAGTGCCAAGACAAAACCACTTTCTTGGTAGACTAAAGTTATCGGTAGTCCGTGCTTTTCTGATAATGCGGTATTCAGCTGATATATGTCACCAATATTTTCCTTGAAGGTTTCTCGTGCCACGTCGAGAAGACGGTTACGATTAGCCTGGAATGAGAGTGTCGGTAATTCATTCAGCGAAGCCCAGAACAATCTTACCTTTACCGCATATACTCTAGCGTTGACAGCAGCGAGACCACCCTGAATAGAATAACAAGTTAGCGAGCGGAGTGGCACCCCACTTGGCCCAAACCTTGTTGAGACCGATTCCGTCATTCAAGTTATCCGTAACAAGGTCTGCGATAAGTGCCAGGCGGTTATCCGAAATCATCTGAAAGATTCATCAAATAAAGACTGCCTGTATCGGCTACCCTTGGATACATACCTCATATATGATTTGTAACAACTGAGATTTGCAGTTTTTTAATGCTCTCTGGAGGAAAGGCAAGCTTCGAATGACACTCTGAAGAGCAAGCATCTGGGAAACCCGAGCAGACGCGGACTTGACGGAATTCGACGGGCGAACTTCAAATGTTGCAAGCTAGATAACAGGGTGTGAACCACTGCTAGAAGAGGGGTTGACACCTCTGACCGATGATATTAACTTATCAAAGTCCAGCTTGTTGAGATACTTGAGTGCATTCCGTATCTCAGAGAATCGATCTTCGTTCTGCACTAGTTCTGTATGACGAGTAAGGGTAGAAATACAGAATATCGGAACATTGAATTGCCTGCTACAACATCAAGGCGGGCATTAATGGCCTCAATACCTAGGAAGTTGGTTGTCTCGTTGTTAGTTGATGATCATTGACAGTTCGAGCCGGAATTCAGGTACCTGTTAACGGAGCCATGATAGTCGTGCGCAACAAGCGAGAAGCCATCGCAGTATACGTGTAATTGAGAACCCTATGCTCATTGACTCAAGTAGTAGAGCCTGTCGGAAGGGGTTTCTTACCCAAAGAGAGTATGGGAGGATTTCTTGCGCATTATGTTTTTAACAAGTTCAAGATTTTTTGCTGTCTCAGGGTCAACCAACATCGTACCCTCAACAGATGCATAGTGTATGCGGAGTGAGCTGGCTGAAAAACGGATGTTTAGGCAGTTTTCGGCGTGCTTGAACAATGCACAAGCAGCGGAAAGTGCATAGTATCTATCACGAGTCGATATCAATGCGAGGTACAAGCCGGAGATGCATATAGGCTGCACTTGTCTGACACTGAGACGAGCGTGGCAGCCCGTTCGTCATTATCGACACATAATTGCGTGATGAAGTCCATCCCTGTCACAGGTTACGACTAGACAGTCATTGACGCAGGTTGAACACACCTGCGCCGTCATTCCAATATCTCCTTGCGACCGGCTCCACAGGTGCGTCAGGAAACTCTTCCATAACCAACTGAACCAACAAGGATGTGGTGTGTGGCTTCTTCCCAGAAGACGCCAATGTCACATCCGTAGCGGCGATGAATGTATCAGGAACAAGAACAAGCGAGGGGTAATGAATATACATCTGATGCAGCGTCTTGACGTATGTTGGGCAGTCTGCCAACTTCAAATAGAAAGCCCCGAGTGCATGGCCCAGATCAGACGTTGAAGAAATGATCGATGTTGGTGAGACAGAGGTCCAACCTTACCTGCACGAGCATGACGCGTCCTGTGTCTTTATCCATCGCCGCGATGCCCACTTCGTGCGCGATTCCACGACTTTCGAGAAGCGCGATTACATAGCTGCCTTCGTGCCTTGTTGACGCGGCAGTCTGAGGGCGAGCAGTTCCTGGGCATGTCGTCCCCGGGCGGGACTGTCCGGTCCATGGACGAGTTGTGTTAGTATAGCGCGACTGCCTCGAGCCCGAAAGGCGAGATGATATGGAAGACATTCCTAGGGGAAATATTCGCGGTGAATGTGATAGTATAGCGACAAGTAGATGCAGTCTAAACAAGCACCACACACGTTGATATCACTCGGCGATTGAACTGGGACATTTGAATTATCCTTGAATAATATCGCAGTCATCTCACGCGCACAAATGCAATCCAGTTCATATACTAAAAATTGTGTGCTTATTTTACATGGGCTTGCTGGACGTGAAGAAAGGGAACAAGAACATAAAAAGGATCGAAGACGACAAAAGTGAGGCAAGACTCGATGCTAGCTAGATATCAACGGCCAGAGTGTCAACTGCCGCATCTCCAGCAGTGACGGGTCGTATGACACGGGAAACAGAAGAGGGGACAACATAAACCAGCACCCAGCAACGAACCGACAAGATGTAAGTACAAAGGACTTACTCCCAGGAAGGCGAAGTGCTGTAAGAATGAGAGCGCACAGTGGATCCATTCTGGGCAGGGCTAGAGGGCGACCACTGTGGTGACGTTGGACTGTATGCTGGAGACGCAGGGGCTGGTGAAGGCGACCATCAGCAACTCAAATATATATGCAGTCGAATACTTACAGTACGCTGGAGCTAGTGGCCCGGACAGATCAGCAAAAAGAGACGACGTATCATGGAGAAAAACTCACAAGCTGGGGAATATGTAGGGGAGGTGGGAGCTATAAATGTGTGAGTATGGTAGCTCACGAAGAAATAAATTCTTACAATATTTGGGTGATGAAGGCGATGTCGGGGAAGTAGGAGAGTACTTCGGTGAGGACGGAGACATATGGGCTGGGGCTGCCGATCGCGTTAGCGTTGAAAGCGAATGTGCAATGACGAAACATACAAGCTACAATCACAGTAAGGCAGAGGCAGAAGTGTCAGTAACACGGTAAACAACAAGGTCAAGGTGCGTACTTGGTGAATCTACAAATATATTAACAACCTCAGTCGCAGTAAACGAAGTGAAAATACTCACATCTCGGGGATGCAGGACTGAACGACGGACTGGTCGGCGAGTACCGCGGTGACGTTGGGCTAAACGATGGCGACTGGGGGCTATACCTAGGCGACGTCGGTGAGAACGATGGCGACGTGGGCGAATACCTCGGGCTCGTGGGTGAGTACCCTGGTGATGTCAGATTCAGTGCAGGAGATGTGGGCGAGTAGGTCGGCGACGTAGGTGCCCTGCCCCGGTCGTAGAACGGCGAGGTCGCGTAAGGTGATGTTCCGAAGGGCGAGGTGGCACCGCCAAATGGCGATTGGGGGACATATGGGGATGTGGGAGAGTATGCATTGGGGGAGCTTGGACTGTAACCAGGTCCAGCAGGCGACATCCCCCCAGCGCCGAGTGGGCTTTGTCCGTATCCAAGGAACGAGAAGCTTGCAGCATCTTCGCCACCCTGGACAGCGAGGGGTGAGAACGCAGCCGATTCACCTTTGAATGCGGTCTCGGACCACGCAGGGGAGTTAGTATCGTACGGCGTCATCGCCACTTGTGCTGGCGTTATGCCACCGTCCGCGTGCGCTGCGAGCATGTTCTGGACTGGGAGGCGGTGATCAACAATAGCATCCTTGAGCATGTCGATGTCCAGGGCAACATCGAAAGCACCAGTTCCCATTGGCGCCAACTGTCCAAACATCACGTTCTCCGCAATGCCATGACAATCATCCTTCTCTCCTACGGCTGCAGCCTCCATCAAGATTTCCACCGTTTCCTCGAACGAACAGCGCATGAGGGCGCCCGTATCAGCACGGTTAATACCATGCCGAGTGATAGCCATCAGTGAGCCACGGTGCGTCATAAGGTCGCAAAGCAGCGCGAGATGTCTGTAGTTGACATACGAACCATCGAATTCGATGACGCCACGCAATTCCTTCATGATGGCTGCACGTGCAGCTTCTATGCCCAACACGTCGAACACCTCCACGCAGCTGTTCGAATAGATTCGCGTGAAGTCGACGCCACCGACACACATGACCGATTTGAAGTTGACACCGTCCGTCTCCAACATCCATTCCTTTTTCATCTTGATGGCACCTTCTTCGTTGTGGAATACCTTGTCGTGCTCCTGCAAGAAGACGCGGCGAATGCCAAGTACTCCACGAAGATTGACGGAGTTGAGCATCGTATTCTCCAGCTGACGAAGGAATATATCTTCTTCGACGGCGGCCATCCCATCCTCATCTTTGTCTGCACCACCAAGGACACGACACCGGATAACGAGTTTTTCGGAGTTGTCCTCGCTCCAGATGACAAATAAGTCTGTCTTGAAGTTCTCCGCAATGCGACCAGCAACATACGCCATGGTCAACTTTCTGTCTATCATCCGCGCACGGTCGAGCACCAACCGGAGGAGCCATGGGGACTGGAGATGCAACTTCGACTCAATCTCCTCGTCCGGAATCGCGAAGAATGACTCCACGAATACGGAATCCTCCTCAATGATGGTTGAAGTAGGATCAGGGTCATACCAAATCTCCACGGCAGCAGTCACCGTTCGGAGTGACGTATATGCTAACTCTTGTTCCACATTCTTCGCCAGCGTACTACTCTCCGCAAGCTCCGGTTCCAGGTACACCGAGAGCGACGGGGTCTTGATGTTCGTGGCGACGTTGATGATCTCCTTTAGACGTGGCACGCCGAGAGTCACGTTTTTGCTGGAAACACCAGCGTAGTGGAAGGTGTTCAGTGTCATCTGGGTGGCTGGTTCGCCAATCGACTGTGCAGCAAGCGTGCCGCACATTTCGCCAGGGTTCACTAGCGACTGGTTGAATTTGGCTTCAATTTCTCCTAGTACCCACTCAAACGCCTCCCGATTCAGATGGTACTGCTCCAACACACGGCGCGTCGCCAGCGTCGCACGTACATGCATACGGAATGTGAGTGAGGCGTTGGCTTGCACCTCCTTGCTCAATGGATCGTCCCCAGTAACAGCGACGAGTCGTTCCGTGAGCTGATGTACAGCGTCGACGATGTACGAGGGCTCGAGGTCACTGGGTTTCCGCCGATCGATATGGAAGATTTGGGTAGCGTTCTGGATGATACGCTGGAGATTAACAGGGAGGTAGTGTGGTGTAAGGCCGTCTGCGCGAGGGAATATGAATGCTCGTAGGTCACGGCGATCCTGTACGAGGCGCGCAAATTCTTCATCCAGCTTAGCCTGCAGCTCCAACGAACTGTCATCGATCCCAATCTGCAAAACACCTGGCAAAAACCCTCCTTCTTTATCCGTTACGTCCACTCGGTAGTTGTGCTCGAACTCCTTGTCTGACATCCCAAATGTATCAATCTTCTGTCGCTCGATGAATGCGCCATCCATCCCGTCTTCACCGTAGATGAACTGGATGAGATCCCCTAGAGAGTTCCGCACGGTACCGTCATAGCAAACCATGACATCTTCCAGCGCTTTGACAAGACGCCGCTGGATATAACCTGTCTCCGCCGTCTTGACAGCCGTATCAATCAACCCTTCTCGACCGGCCATGGCGTGGAAGAAGAACTCTTGGGGAGTCAGCCCCCTCAAGTAGGAGTTTTCCACGAACCCTCTTGCTTCGGGACTGAAGTCGTCCTTCGTGAAGTGCGGTAGTGTTCGATGACGGAATCCGAACGGTATACGACGTCCTTCCACACTCTGCTGCCCAACACAAACCGACATCTGGGAGATATTGATGTAAGAACCTTTCGAACCAGCGGTAACCATCTGCTTGACATTATTGTCCTCCTTCAGGTTCTTTTGAGCGTATTGACCGGAATCATCACGGGCGCGGTTCAATTCTCGCTCAACCTTGCTCTCGAACGACTCTCGAATAGTCATCCCCGGCATAGGCTTGAGTCGGTCGTGGTAAGCGTCATCGATAATCTCCGCGACCTTCTGCTTCTTCTCTCCAATACGCTGGGTGATGTAACTCATGACCTTGGGTCCAGCGATTGTGTCACCGATACCGATACTGAAACCGTTGTGGAATAGCCAGTAGTTGACGACCATCTGGATCCCCGTGAATACCGACCGCGTGGCCTCCGGGCCCTTTTCCCTGAAGACTACATGAACAAGGCCGCCCTGTGTTGCTCCAACGGTCTTTTTGTCCACAATTCCGAACAAAAATTCGCCATTATCAATCATCATGCCGTCGTCGAACACGGGATTTGATGACTTCGGGTCTGGCGCACGGTGAATATTGATACCCCGGGGAATAACCATGCTCAGGATTTGCTTCCCCGTCCAAAGAGGTTTTGGCTTGATGATCGCAGGAGTTGGGATATTGCCATCCCATTCAGGAACCCAGAGAAGGATGTTCTGGACATGACTCCAGTCCAAGAACGTGTCTCGCAGTGTAAATTTACGGATTCCGCACAGCGTATCCTGAACGATACCCATAACAGGCTTGTTGGCTTGCGGAGATATGATCTGCGAAGGTTTCGTACTGTGCGCGAATCTAATTCTAAGCCGGATTACTGACCTGGCGTGGAACCCATACAATCTGACTCAACTCAGCCCGAGTTTCTTCAGATTGGGGTATACTAAAGGTCCCGCTGCGTTCAGTGAACAATCAAATGAAGTCGAATGAACGTACTGCATGTTCATTTCGTCACCATCGAAGTCGGCGTTGTAAGGCGGTGTAACAGATAAATTTAAACGGAATGCTGTGAACCAAGCTATCAGTCAGGCCATCTCCTAACCTGAAGCCAGAAACGCACTAGAATATGGCATCAACTTCACCCGATGGCTCATCATACTCATTTTATGCAAACTAGGCTGTCGGTTGAAAAGGACGAAGCTGGTGATGGTCCGCCAGGTCAACACCCGCTAACTGGAGCCCCCATAACGAAAATGACTTACTCTCCATCTTTGAGATGCCTCTCGACAATCCACCCATACTGAAGGAAAGCGTCGGCCCGCTTGTTGTATCGTAGGTCTATACGTTCACCCGTGTCCCGAACGACATATCTTGCCCCAGGATACGTTGAAGGGCCGTTCCGTACAAGCTCCTGGAGGTAAGCAATGTTATATGGAGTTACTATACTCAAACGTCAGTCTATTTCGAAAATTTGATAGTTAGCAAACCACGCACCTCGTTCAGGATACGTCAGATTCATAGCGATGCTCCTCGGTACACCAACCTCATCCAATTCCAAATTTGGATCACCAGTGATGACCGTCCGTGCGGAAAAGTCTACACGTTTGCCCATCAGGTTGCCACGGAGACGGCCTTCCTTTCCTTTGAGGCGTGCGCGGATGGCTTTCATAGGACGGCCACTCTTCTGCAGCGCTTGTGGAATACCGGCAATATCGTTGTCCATATATGTGGCAACGTGGAACTTCCGTCGAAGAAAAGTTACACGGCCACATCAGTAATGGAAAGCGAACAAGTATTGTTCGATAGACTCACTTGTAGCAGTTGCTCAAACTCCGTGATGACGTGTGCAGGAGCTCCCTCCTGTTCGCAGCGCCGGACATTTACAGAGGCTTTGATGATATCTCCTAACTTATACGTCAAGTCGTCTTCACTCCTCATTGTGCCTCCATCCACTGCTATACTCGGGCGAACCGGAGGCGGGGGTACGGGCATTACAGTCAGAATCATCCACTCAGGCCGCGCATATTCGTCCGAGAGCCCCAGTAGGTGCAGATCTGAATCGGACATCTTTTTGAAAGTCGTGTACACCTCGGATGGCGCAAACAGCCTTTTGTCCGGTTGCAGCGACTTGGCGTCCTATACGCGTGAGGGAAACCATTTAACCAAGGGAAGTCCTCAATCCGTGCATTGCTAATACGAACCTCGTCTTCATCTTTGGGCCGCTTGTACTGGACAAATAACTTGAGACCTTCCTTTCTAATTAGTGGTTGAACGTGACCACATCCACCATGCCCTTTCTTAGGTTCATCAACATCCCCCTCGACGCCCTCCTCTTTGGGATCGTCAGTTTCGCAAACCATTTTTGTCTTGCAGTGTGACCAAACAATTGCCATCCGCGCTTTGGGATCGCGAACATGCCGTATTTTGTCGGCGAAATTGGGGTCGGACTGAAAAACGCAAATGATATTGAACGGACATCGACAGGAAGATTGAAAGGATGCAAGGATAAAAAACGTCAGTATGCATGTTCCGAAGAAAGATGCGATGTGCGCAAAAGGTCACTACTACAACAAAAAGCGTCACAAGGAGGCAGCGGACAAGCACATCATTGACATATATGCTAGGCCACAGGATGCAGCACCTCATCTGCGTCACAGATAAGAGAACGGCACAGGAGTTGGGACCACGGCACATGCCGTTAGCATGCCGATAGTGATCACCGACTCATTTTCGCACTCCTCGTTCAGCGCCCCATTTCACCGCGCACCTCGTGTCCAACCAACACTGGACGCTTGCAATGGCTCACGCGGCGATCAAGCGACCGAAAACGCGCGTTAGCCACGCCACAGCAGGTCAAACGCCTCGATAGCTCGAAGGGCTGCCGTGGTGCGGGTTTGGGGTTCTCCAGTGGATTATGGAGAGAGCCCCCAGAAAATTGGGAGGTGGGGTGCGAAACGAGTAGAGTTAGACGCAACTCACGATATCAGCCTTAAGCTTCCCACAGTTTACGCATATACATTCGAGAACTTTTTTCACTTTGACAATAAACCCTTTAGGGAATAAAGATTCATTTGATGTAAAACGGACAAGGGACGATACAAACCTGGATGGAAAACTGGCCTGGCCAATTCTATATGACCAAAGTGGCCAGGACACTCGGACATACCCTCCCCGCAGGTTTGGCATTTAAAGTTTCTGTCGATGGTACCCATGCGAGGATCCATTAGGCCACCGAGCTTAGGTTTGTGGGTAGTCTCATCCATGACCTCTGGATACTCGATCTTAGCCACAGAATAGGCTTTCTGTGGGATAGGAGCATAATCAATGGTCTCTGGTCAGTAAATAGATAGGAGAATGGTCCGCACGATTTCCTCTGGAGAAAGGATGCCAAATTGGACTTCCTTCACCTTGCGGATGGGAGCCGCCGAGTACGCGAATTGGTGGCCGAGCATGACTAAGGACGATAGGCTGAGCGCGCGTCTGAAGCAAGCGAGAGAGAAATGTGTTGTGAGGGAGAGAAAAGAAGGCCCAAGACGTGAATTAACGCGAATCGGGAGTCGTAAAGATCTTTGCGAGGAACGGTGTCGAGTGTGGACGACTTTTTAGGCTTTGTCGTGCGACTGCTGGAGTGGCTGGGGGGGCGAAAAAAAGGCGGACAAGACCGTGGAAAAACGGGCAAACGAAATTCCTTTGGCGTGGTACGATGCCAACGAGTGAAGGGCGCCTTCTGGGAATCGTTAGGGTGCCCAGCGAAGAGCGCTGTTTGACCCGGCCTCGAGAGAC
>JBBPMH010000942.1:0-13673 GCA_038090235.1 Pulveroboletus ravenelii
ACCAGCTATGGTGTAGTTGGAGGTGTCAGTCTCAATGATGAGAGGGGTGTTGGGTACCTAATGGGTCAGGATGGGCATGGAGGTGAAAGCAGCCTTGAGGGCATTGAATGCAGAGCAAAATTTGTTGGTGAATTTCCAGGGAGTGTCTTTGCACATGAGGCAAGTGAGTGTTGGAGTAGTTGTGGATGAAACAATGGTAAAAGTTGGTAAATTCAAGGAAGAACTGAATGTCCTTTACCTTATGGGGTTCCAGCCAGTCAGAGATGGCTTTGACCTTGTCAGAGGACATGGAGAGGCCATTGGTGGACAGGCAGAATCTGAGGTATTCAATGAAGTTGGCATGGAACTCACACTTCTCTGGCTTGGCATACAAGCCATGCTTACAGAGGTGTTGGAGGACTTCATAGATGTGCTTTTTATGTGACTTGGTGTCAGAGAAGTAGATAAGGATGTCATTGAGGAGAGCACTGAAAATACTATTCACAAACCTCTGGAATGCCATGGGGGTGTTTGTGAGTCTGAAGGGCATGATGCACCACCCAAAGGAACTGTAGTGAGTGCAGAAGACAGTCTTCCACTCATTGCCTTCAGTAATGTGGACCAGGTGGTACATGTGATAGAGTTTGAGTTTGGTGTAGATGTATGCCTTGGACAGAGTGTCTAAGAGGTCAGAAATGAGGGGAAGTGGTAGCAATCCTTCTTGGTGAGCTTATTGAGGCCACTGAAATCAACACACAGACAGAGTGAATTATCCTTCTTGCAGATGAAGAGGACCAGAGCTCCATAGGCAGAGCTGGACTATCAGATGAAGCCATAGCTGAGATGCTTGTCAAGGAACTGACAGAGTGACTCAAGCTTGGTCAGGGAGAGAGAGTAGATAGCACCTAGGGAAGGAGAAGCTCCTTCCTCCAGATTGATCTTGATCTTGAATTCCTGGTGTGGAGGGAGTTTGGTCACCTTGGACTTGCTGAAGATGTCAGTGAAATTGTGGTAGTCCAAAGAGATACTGGTGAAAGTAATGGAGATGCAGGGATAGCTGCATGGAGCTTTGTGTGGTCCTCAGGGCAGAGGTATATTGTGAATTAGGAACTGCCTTTAAACTTGCATGCACAGATGTAGGCCATAACATTGATGAAGGAGATGTGGGGAGCAGGCACATTGAAGAAATATAGAGTTGAGGGGCCAGGCACACTGTTGGAGACAGGTAGTGGCAGAATCTCTATATCTGTCTATCCATTCCCACCAGTCTGGGACTACCATTAGCTTAGTCCACTTCCATTTTAGTCCAGGTTTAAAAATCTGGTCCAAATCATAGTCCAGATTGACAGTCTGGTCTGGTTTTAGTCTGGATCAACTCCCAACAAGCTGAATTTCTTTTGGACTTTTGATTCTTTATTTAGAACATGTCCCCCTTACCATTAGTAAGTCCAGGAACATGTTCTGGACTATAAAAGCCTTATATTAGGTTTTGAAATAAATCTTTCAACTTTCTAACTTTCCATTTTCTGGGAGATTCCTCTTTGCCCACTGTCATCCTGGAAAGTGACCCCATTGTTCCTTGGGTCTGCCTAGCTATTGGGAACACCACCATTGCAGTCCAGCACCTCCCTTGGGTTGAGTCTACACTTGCCCCCTACTAGCCCTCCTGACCTCCCAGCTAGGATTACTATTCTTTAACTCATTGCAACCTTGTTTGGAAACTGATATGGCCCAATACCCAGTCAATCAACAGATTGTGGTGGGTGGGCCAGATATGTCCAAGGACTAGAG
The DNA here is from genome assembly GCA_038090235.1 of Pulveroboletus ravenelii. Taxonomy (NCBI): domain Eukaryota; kingdom Fungi; phylum Basidiomycota; class Agaricomycetes; order Boletales; family Boletaceae; genus Pulveroboletus; species Pulveroboletus ravenelii. Next base: position 1,771 of record JBBPMH010000942.1, read on the forward strand.
TACAAGAGAAGTCCAGTGGAGTGACATAGAATGTCTTGGAGGTGACATCACCAGATGGAAAGTGGAGAGAGAGGTTGACAGCATGGGTAATTGTCATGTTGGATGTTCTGTTAAGAAGGTGAAGTTAAAGCAAAGGAATGGAGTAGGTTTCAAGAGAGTGTTTATTTATGAATGCAGAATCTATGAAACAGTGGGTGGAACTGGAATCAACTAAGGCAGAAACAGAGGAGACAGAAGGAGATACAATATCAACAAGTGGAGTCAAGGAGTTCAGGTTGGAAAGAGTGGATATGTTGAGACAAACCTCCATGAGGGCACAGCTGGAGTCAATGTGGTCTCCAAGTTGTGTGGAGTCTTAGAGACTGCTGACTATTTTTTTGCCTCCTTGGTGGATGTTATGTTCAATCCTGAAGAATTGAACATGGACTTGGCTAAGGATCAAGGACAAGGTGGAGCTGTCAGCAAACAGCTACAGCAAGACAAGGACAAGGGACATAGCCTGCAACTAGCAGGGTCAATGTTATACTTGATCCTGAAGGGTCAAGTATTGACTTGGCTAAGAACAGAGGATGAGGGGACCTGTCAGCAAATGGCTACAGGGAGACGAAGATGAGGGATGTATCCTGCACTTTTAGCAGGGTCAAGGGTTCACCCAACAATTGGTTGGCGGGTAGATGGAGGTTTCTGTCCAACAAACAGTCGACAGGGGAAGGAGATGAAGGTCTGAGCTGAGCACTCACTCAGGTGTAGAGTGAAGACATAAAGAGACAAGACTAGGTGTATTGCCAAGTAGGTCTAAGCTGGGGACAGCAGTACCTACGAGGTAGACTTATATATCTAGGGGGAACTAAATGTAACATGACAAGGAAAAACAGAGAGCATACATCACTGAGGAATCAGCCTGAGTAAGACAATGAATCGCAGAAGAGGAGCGATGAGTAAACTAGGAACACTGGTCCGATACGAGAGAATTGGACAAGGAGGGTAAGTCCAAATGACTAACTGGGTACAGGGCAAGAGATAAGGCATAGGGGTCAGGGGTTGGGACAAGAAAGGAAAAAGAACATAAGAGAATCATAACATTACCCCCAGTTTAGTGTGTGGCAACACCGTCGACCACTAAAACTCTCTATATTCTGCTCCCAGAAAACCCATGTTATTACTGTGTCCAACCGAGTCAGTCAGATCGTTAGTGTTATCAATGGGAGAGTCCTGACAAGGGGGAGGGACAGGGAGGGGACTCCCAGAGGACCGATGGTTGCATGCACGAAATGGTTCACGATGGTTATGGTGGGGTTGTATGGGAGAGGGAGAGACTAGGGAAGCTTGGGACCCAGGGCCAGGTGATCCAGAGGAGGATGAAGTCATCAGGGAGTGTCAGGGGGAGCGTACTGTGGTATGATCCACCGGGGTGAGGGTAGGAGCAGGGATATGACGTCAGGGGTGGCACTGATACTGGGCATGACCAGAAGCCCACTCCAGGCAAATGGGGCATTGGTAGAAGTGGCAATTGGCATGGCAATGTCCTAAACAATAACAGGTGAAACAGGCCTGGGAGTAAAGTGGGTGGTTTTCTGGCAAAGGGTAAGGGTGTGAAGCCCAATATAGGTTGGAGAGGGCATTAACGGTAGTGGTTTCTTCAGGAATCATCCTCGAGTCAGTGAGATGTACAAGGAGAGTGGCCATGTATTGCTCATCAGGGTCCCATCCTGTAACTGGTAAGCATAAAAGGGCACTTCCAGTGAGTGAATATCCCTAAGGGGATGACAGCAACGTGGCCCTTCCAATGTTTCTCATCCATCAGGGTATCTCCAACTAAAGGTGACCAGACGGGTCCCTAGGTTAGTTATGATGAGTTCTGAGCTGGGGTTTTCTTCAGACTCGGGGCAGGGGGTATCCGGATGGCAGATGGGGTTGCTAGGTAAAGGGTCAGGATGGATGTTGGCCAGCTCTGCCAGGGTGAAGAAGTTCAAGGTGGTAGTGAAGACAGACATGGCAGGGGTCACTGAGGATTCCGAGGAGAGCGTGCTAGAGAGAAGAATATCAATATCAGTGAACAAGCCAGCCATGTGAACATGAGGAGAAGAGTTCTCAGTGCTAGCCAGGTAGGGTGGAGGAGATCCCATAGCTGGTTCTGTATGATGAGGAGATGCAGGAGGACTGCAGGTGACAAGATTAAAGGGAACAAGGGGGGAGGTGACATTGGGACGGTTGGTAGGGCTGATGGACATAATGTTGATGTTACATTTTATTTCTCCTTGACTTGTTTCCACCATTTGTCATTGAACATTAGTCTCCTCATCTGATTCTCTCATATCGGACTCATAGTTCTGCACTTAGTCACTCCACTTCTTTTGCCATTCGTCCATTGACTCATACACTTAGCAATCCATGTTTACCTTATGGTTGTTCTTGTTCCGCCTTGTTTTCCTCCTCAGTGTTATATAAACCTGCTTGTAGGTCTATATGTACCCTAACTTAGACCTACTCAGCAATTTACTTGCTTCCTCTGTGTGCCTTCGCTCTGCACTTGACTGAGCACTCCGCTCTTGCCACTGCCCTCTCGCTAGCTGGTTACTAGGTGAGATCCTCGACCATAAAGACATCGTCGACTAGTTGTCGGACAAACCCTTGACCCTGCTGTTCACAGGCTACGTCTCTCCTCCTCGAATCATTGAAGCCGTTTGCTAACAACGTTCCTTGTCCTCAATCCTTAAGCCGAGTCCATGCTTTGACCCTTCGGGATCAAGCGTAATAGTTGATGGAGTGTGAAGAAGAGGAGTTTGGAGGGAAGACTTTAGGGTGAAGCCATTTATATGCATTGAGTGTTCGCTTGGCATTAGTCATTTTGAGCTCCGAAATCCATGAGTCTTCTTCAGCAGAGTATCCCTTCCATCAGACAAGGTAGTTCCATCAGGACAGGGTCCCTCAATGACATATAACTTTCTCCACTTTGTACTCTTCTTCTCTGTCAACAATGTCTGGGGGTGAAGCCAGAAAGTTCCGACCGTAAACATTGTTTTCACGATAGATGGATAAGAGAGAAGTGTCAAGGTCCACTCTGCTGCTAATTCCAACAGGAGAGCGCGTGAAGGGGGTACAGGGCGGAGGTCGGAGATGTGAGGACTTCAGCTTCAGCGACTCAGGTGGAGTGCTGTGCCCTGGCGATCCCGGGTCCTTGTATTTCAGAGGTCAGGCAGAAGGGGGTCAAAGGGACGGAGACGGAATCCGTCAGATGGAAGGGAGGACAGAGAAGAGGAGATGGCAGAGGAGAAGAAAGGACTAAAAGACTTTAATATTCAAACTGAGGAGTAAGTCCTTAGCGGATCGGACTTATATACAGGAGGGTGGAGGCAGTACAGTATGTACGAGCACATGGTACAGAGGCAGGACCATGTGGAGGAGTATCTAAGCGAGGTATGGAGAGCTAAGCGAGAATGTGGTGTACATGGAGAATGGAGAGACGGAGAATGGAACCGGGTACCAGCTTAGGAACAACCGGCACTGCAGTCGGAGCGGAGTCGGAGCTATTGGTACAGAGTGTCAGGATGAAGAGGAAAAGGGTCTAAGTAAGGAGCGGAGTAAGCGGAATAGAGCGAAGTTGTGACAGTTGTGACAGTATCCCCCTCTTAGGGCCCAAACCCCTGAGGGCTTGTGGACCTAAGCACAGTGGACACGAGACAATGTGGAGTTGTGCATAGCATGGTGGAGTTCAAAAATGGCAATCACTATTTAGGAAGACATGTCAGGCAGATCAAACCTTCCTCCCATACCACTTCATTGACATGGCGTGCGACTGGAACAACGCCACTGAGGACGACCTCATCACCAACTCGGATAACGACGTGTCGGTCGCTGAGGCGAAGGCCTCCGAGAAAGCACGAAAGGTGACGGAGGAGAAGGAGTGGTGGGAGCACATGCGCGAGGGGAAGAAGCAGCAGGAGCACATGCGCAAGGGGAAGAAGCGCGAGTGCGAAGAGGTGAGTGGCTATTGGCCAGCGCATGATGCCACTGATGCAATGTCTCATAGCACCGAAAAGTGGAGGAAGAGGAGAGGCGACGGTGCGAGGAGGAGGAGGCGCAGAGGTGCGACGCGTTGAAGAAGAGCGCCGGCGTCAAGCAGAGGAGCGGTGGCTTGCAGCGAAGCGTCGTCAAGCAGTAACGGTGGCGACGACAGGCAAAGTGCGGGCGGGGGACTCAGCAATGGAGACGTCAGTTAGGGCATGCACACGATGCATACAGCTTGGACAACCGTCTGGGTGCAAGGCGCGGGCTGGTGCAAGAAGGGCCATGGCGTGTGTGCTGTGTCAGGTGGTGCGCAAGCGTTGCAGCTAGAGCAGGCCAAGAGACGAGTCCGAAGCAAAGGCAGCCCGAGCTGGGAAGCGAAGGAGGGCAGGGTTGCCCAGGACGTCGAGAAAGCAGGCGTGAGTCTCCGCCGAGGTGGTCGCGAGTGGTGAGAGTGTCACGGACAAGATAGAGGGAGTGGAGGGTGAGAGCCTGGTGCCCCACCAGCTCCTAGAGACCACGGCTGAGAACCGCGATGCTCTGGGCATGCTGGCGGAGGTGCTGGACAAGCTCAAGGAGCGGTTGGGCGGGCTGTGGGCCCTGGAGATGGCGCGAATGGAGGTAGGGGTACACCAATGGGAGGAGATGCGGAAGATGTGGGTCGCGCAAGAGCAACTGGTTGCGATTTTCAAAGAGTCACAACCAGACTTCATTCAAGGAAACTCGCGGGATGGGGCGAGGGTAGTACCAGCGGAGTCGGAGGCAGAGGTGGAGAAAGTAGCAGGTAAGGGGAAGGAAAAGGAAAAGGGAAGCGAGGATGGGAATTGGAATGGAGAAGGCGAGAGGAGTAATGGCGACTCCTCTGCCTTGTAGATAGAATATTTGTACCTGGTCGGAATGAAAATAACTTGGTCGTGATTGGTCAGAACTAAGGGCAGATGTAAGGGCCAGGCTTGGAAGGGTACTTAGCATGGAAGTCAGAGACCAGCTCGCTAGCATGGTCCAATTCCATTGCCAGTAACCAAGAAGTTTCGTCACTGGTACCCTCATAACTGGACCACTTGACCAGATAAAGGATGTTGCAATGCCTTCTCCGATCGACCTTGGAGTCGAGGATCACTTCAATCTCGTACTCCACATCTCCATTGATCTCTATCGGAGGAGGCAGAGTTTGCATGCAGTTGGGGATTTTGTTCGGAACGCAAGGTTCCAGTTGGGAGACATGGAATACCGGGTGTATGGCTTTCATGGAATCCAGTAGTTGGAGGGTGAACACGTGTGAGCTGGGTCTGGCGATGATCGGGAATGGTCCTAAGTACTTGTCAGAAAGTTTCTGGGAGGGCCGCATGGAGCAGAAGTACTTAGCTTTGATGTAAGCCTCTTCGCTGACTTGGAAGTCAGGTGGAGCAAGACAGCAGGCATCAGCAGGGCCTTGATATCGTTGTTGGGCCAGACTCATCTCGGAGCGGAGGAACTCATGGAGCTCCTCCAGGTTGGCGGTGTACTTTTGTGCTCAAGCGGAGCTCAGAGTGGAGGTGGTGTTGATGGAAAGGTTGGGGTGGTATCCCTTGTTGGCGAAGAAGGGAGAGACACCGGTGGTTGTGCTAGGTGCATTGTTGAAAGCGAACTCCACTAGCAGGAGGAGGTCAGGCCAATCATCTTGCTGATAGCTACAATAGGTGCAGAGGTACTGCTCCAATGTCTGGTTAGTCTGCTTGGTTTGGCCATCACTCTCAGAGTGGTAACTGGAGGTGAAGTGGAGGGTGATGCCGAGAGCCTTACTGAGGGAGCAGAAGAAGTGGGAGATGAACTCTGAACCTCTGTCAGAGGTGACGTGGTTGGGTACTCCGTGTTTGGAGAAGACATGGGTGATGAAATCCTGAGCTAGTTGTGGGGTGGAAATCGTATCGTAGGTCAGTATAAATACCGCTTGTTTTGAGAGACGGTCTACAACCACTAGGATGGTGGTGTAGCCAGAGGACGGAGGGAGGTGCTCGATGAAGTCCATTGAGATCGAATCCCAAGGGTGAGCAGGGATGGGGAGTTGTTTCAGTAGCCCATAGGGGCAGTGTCGCAGAGTCTTGACATGGGCACAGATGGTACAGGACCGGACATAGTCTTTGACAAAGGTCCATACACCGGGCCAGGTGTACTCCCTGTGAACCAGCTCCAGGGTGCGGTTAATGCCGAAGTGACCGGATAGGGGATGGTTGTGCTTCAAGCAGAGAACGCGAAGAGGGAGGTCTAGGGTGTCCGGGACATAGATCCTGCCGTCGAGACAGAGGAGTCCTTCAGAGTCCGTAGACCAATGAGGGTTGGAGGTGTCAGAGAGATGGCGTTGAGCCACAGTGTCGGATGATAGGGACGATCAGATATCAGAGTGGATTTGCGCTACATTGATAGTGACAGCGGTGCGGAGTGCAGGATCTAGGAGGTAGGTGGCTCGTAGGGATGACACGAGCTGTTCCTGGGTGAAGATGGGGCGGAAGTTGTGAGGGTTGATGCGAGCATAGTCGCTATCCCCCTCTTTGGGGTAGACGTCCCAGCGTCTAGTCAAAGCGTCAGGTTTCCTGCCAAGGCGACCAGGGCAGAAGTGGACAGCGAGGTTAAACTGACAGAGATACTCTGACCAGCGGGCTTGCCACCTGGTCAGGAGCTTAGAAGAAGTAAAATACTCCAGATTCTTATGGTCGGTGATCACATCAATTGGAAGGGCGAAGCCCTCAAGGTAATGGCGCCAATGAGTAAAGGCCTCAAAGACGGCTAGTAGTTCCTTATCATGAGTGTCATAATTCAACTCTGGAGAGGTCAGAGTGCAGGAGAAGAAGGTGACCGGGCGGACCTCATTGTTGGAGCAGATGAGGGAGAGGATGCTGGCGATGGCATAGTCAGAGGCATCAGTCTCAATGATAAGGGGGGCGTTGGGCACCCAATAGGTAAGAATGGGCGCGGAGGTGAAGGTGGCCTTGAGGGTATTGAAGGCGGAGCGACAATCGTCAGTGAAATTCCAGGGAGTGTCTTTGCGGGTTAAATGAGTGAGTGGAACGACGATGTCAGAGTAGTTATGGATAAAACGACAGTAGAAATTCACGAAACCAAGGAAGAACTGGATGTCCTTTACCTTCCGGGGTTCTGGCCAGTCAGAGATGGCCTTTACCTTGTCAGTGGACATGGAAAGGCCATTGGTGGACAGGCAGAACCCAAGGTATTCGACGGAGTCAGCATGGAACTCGCATTTCTCAGGCTTGGTGTACAAGCCGTGTTTGCAGAGGCGTTGGAGGACTTTGTGGACGTGCTTCTTATGAGACTCAGCGTCGGAGGAGTAGATGAGGATGTCGTCAAGGTAGATGACAATGCAGACGTCAAGGAGGTCGCTGAAAATGCTATTTACGAACCTCTGGAACACCATGGGGGTGTTGGTGAGTCCGAAGGGCATGATGCACCACTCGGAAGAACTGTAGTGAGTGCGGAAGGCAGTCTTTCACTCATTGCCTTCAGTAACACGGACCAGATGGTACGTGTGGTGGAGGTCGAGTTTGGTGTAGATGTGTGCCTTGGACGGAGCGTCCAGAAGGTCAGAAATGAGTGGGAGAGGGTAGCAATCCTTCTTGGTTAGTTTGTTGAGGCCGCAGAAGTCTATGCAGAGATGGAGCGAGCCATCCTTCTTGCAGACGAATAGGACCAGAGCTCCGTGGGCAGGGCTGGACTGTTGGATGAAACCGTAGCTGAGGTGCTCGTCAAGGAACTGATGGAGCGACTCAAGCTCGGTTGGGGAAACGGAGTAGATGGTACCTAGGGGAGGAGAAGCTTCTTCCTTCATGTCGATCTTCAGATCGAATTCCTGATGCGGAGGGAGTTCAGTCGCCTTGGACTTGCTGAAGACGTCAGCAAAATTGTGGTAGTCCAAAGGAATACTAGAGAGATCTTGTGGAGGTGGCAGAGGTGCGGCGGAAGTTGCATGGAGCTTCATATGGTCCTTGGGACGGAGGTACATCATAAACTGGGAGCTTCCTTCAAACTTGCAAGCATGGATGTAGGCCGCTGCATTGATGAAGGAGATGGGTGGGGCAGGTGCGTCGGAAAAGGATGGAGTCGAGGAGCCAGGCGCACTGTCAGAGACAGGCAGCAGTGGAATCTCGGAGGGAGGTACCTGGGGTGTCGGCACTTGTAGCAGACTTGTTTGGAAACTGATATGGCCCAATACCCAGTCAATCAACGGATTGTGGTGGGTGAGCCAGATATGTCCAAGGACTAGGATGCAAGAGGAGTCCAACGGAGTGACAAAGAATGTCTCGGAGGTGACGTCGCCAGACGGAAAGCGGAGAGAGAGGTCAACAGCATGGGTGATCATTGTGTTGGATGTTCCATCGAGAAGGTGGAGTTGTAACAAAGGGACGGAGTAAGTTTCAAGGGCATATTTATTAACAAAGGCAGAGTCTACAAAACAATGTGTCGAACCGGAATCAACTAAAGCAGAGGTGGAGGAGATGGATGGTGATACAATATCAACAAACAGAGTCAAGGAGTTGGGGTTGGAGAGAGTGGACGCATTGAGACGAACCTCCATGGGGGCACAGCCAGAGTCAATGCGGTCTCCAAGTTGTGTGGAGTCTCGGAGACTGCTGACTATTTTTTTGCCCCCTCGGTGGAGGTGGTCGCATCAGCAGATGGAGTGACTGTGGTGGCCTTAGCCTTCACAGCCTTGGAGGTCGACTTAGGACACTCCTTGGCATTGTGGCCAGGCTTGCTGCAGAAGAGACAGAGTTTGTTGTCAAGACACCGCTGTCGCTCCTCCAGAGTCAGCTTCCCATCCTTGCCGAGGTGGGAAGGGTTGGCGGAGGACGCTTTGGGTGTCGACAAGTTGGCGGAGTTGGAGAGTTTAGAGGGAGCCAACTGTGAGGTCGACTTTGAGCCGGAGTTATGGGAGTTGGAGGATGAGGAGTTGCCGGATGGCTTGGGGTCTGGCTTGGACGAGGTGGAGGGCGTGGGCTTGGTCTGGTGGGCTATCTCCGACTTGCGCTCCCAGTACCTAGCGTCGATGGTCTGGGCTAGGGCATGGAGCTCGGGCAGAGTCATGGGTTTGCCCACTCGGGAGATCTCGTCCTTGATCCGATCTGGGAGGCCATTGTAGAAAATGTGGTGGAGGGCCCTGGAACCATAGCCATGGACTTGGCTGGCCAATCGGTTGAACTCCACAACGTACTTATTCATCCGCTGGGCGTCCTTCATGACCAAACTGTCTAGGCGGTGCTCTACATCGCTGACGGGGTTGTGTGGACCAAAGTTCTTGTGGAGTTCGCAGACGAACTCGCAATAGTTGTCCATCCAGACAGGGTGGAGAACGTCGTCGTAGAAGTTGAGGATATCAGGCTCGAAACACTCAAGTGCCATACCAGTGAGGTATGACTGCACGAAGGTGACCTTTGCCTGATCAGTCCAGAACACCTTGGGGCAGTCCTGGAAGTTGAGCTCGCACTGCACCAGGAAGGCGCGGAGCTTCTTTTGGTCCATGCCATCAAAGGTGTCGGGCTCGCGGACCTTGGTGCGGAGTGATGACAAAGACTTGTCCGACTTAGCTGACTTGGCTAAAGTCGTGATAGCCTTGGTCAGGGCTAATAATGGGGTGGATTCAGGGTCAGGAGGTGCGAATAGATCCCTGATAGGGATGTCTTCGTCTTCATCATTGTTGTCATCCACATTGTGGTCGTCATTGCCGCTGTCACCATTGCCAGGGTCGGGGTCATTCCTGGGGTCTGACAGAGGTGGGTTGGGCAGGGGGTGACAAGCGGACAATGTTGGGGTGTGGGGGTCGCCTGCCGGCTCATCCGGAGCGGCGCAGCGAGAGAACGAGACGAAGTCACCTGCGCCGGAGTCGATTTGACTCAGCATGTGAGGTTCTTCGTCAGAGAGGGTGGTGAGGATGGAAGTTGGAACTACTTCTTGTGTGCGGGAGCACGCACGAGTCTGAACAGTACAGGACATGATGAGTAAAATGGGATCGACAGTTTTAGTTCGAATATACTGTCAAGGTCCGCTCCGCTGCTAACTCTGACAGGAGAGTGCACGAAGGGGGTACAGGGCGGAGGTTGGAGGTGTGAGGACTTCAGCTTCAGTGACTCAGGTAGAGCGCTGCACCCTGGCGATCCCAGGTCCTCATATTTCAGAGGTCAGGCAGAAGAAGGTCAAAGGGACAGAGACGGAATCCATCAGATGGAAGGGAGGACAGAGAAGAGGAGATGGCAGAGGAGAAGAAAGGACTAAAAGACTTTAATATTCAAACTGAGGAGTAAGTCCTCAGTGGATCAGACTTATATACAGGAGGGCGGAGGCAGTACAGTATATATGAGCACATGGTACAGAGGCGGGACCATGTAGAGGAGTATCTAAGTGAGGTATGAAGAGCTAAGTGAGAATGTGGCATACACAGAGAATGGAGAGATGGAGAATGGAACTGGGTACCGGCTTAGGAACAACCAGCACCGCAATCGGAGCGGAGTCAGAGCTATTGGTACAGAGTGTCAGGATGAAGAGGAAAAGGGTCTAAGTAAGGAGCGGAGTAAGCAGAATAGAGCAGAGTTGTCATGGTCGTGACAAGAAGCATGGAACACGGGGTGAATCTTCCAAGTTGTCAGGAGGTGGAGTTGATACAAGATAGGCGATAAGACTTTTGTGATGACAAAGGGGCCTTCTTGTTTAGGGGTGAACTTAGGGCTGGTAAGAGAATGTTTTAAGTTCCATGCCTCAAGCCAGATCTTATCACCACATTTCCAAGGGGTGCAACCTTGTGTATTTTGTGACTTTATCAACTGATGGGACAGTTCGTGTGTTGCCAGCACTTCATCCCTCATAAGGGATAAGTTCTGAAGTCTGGACTCAACTGCAGGAAGAGCTGTTTTGGAGATGATGGTGGGGAGGGGTTTGGGTTCATACCCCATTATGAGGTAAAATGGTGATTGGCCAGTGATGGAATGGGGGTGGTGGTTGTGCATGAATTCCACCATGGGGATATGTTCTGCCCAACTGGTTGGGTTGTCATAACAGAAGATCTGGAGGTAGGTCTTAATCTTCTGGTTGATGCGTTCAGTTTCTCTATCAGTCTAAGGGTGGTAGGCTGTGGAGAGGGCCAAGGAATAACCAAGAAGGGAGGTGAGGGATTTGGTGAATTCTGAGGCGAATTGTGATCCTCTGTCCGAGATGATTTTGTCATAGAGACCAAAACATGAGTAGACTTTGTGAAAGAAAAGGTGAGCTACACCTTTAGCAGTCACAGTCTTCTTAGTAGGGCACAAAATTACCCCCTTCATAAGCCCATGGTTGACTATGACCAAGAGACTATCAAAACTGCCCAAAAGCAACAAATCAGTGATCAGATCACAGGAGAGCTGCTGAAAGGGGCAGGTGCACAAGGAGGCAATGGGGGTGAGTGGAGTGACTGTGGGATGGGTGTTAACCTTGTGCTGCTGGCAGGCAGTGCAACCCTGGACATAATGGTGGATGAAGGCAGCAAGGCCCAGCCACCAGTAATTGCGGGAGACAAGCTGGTGGGTTTTAAGGTAGCCTGGGTGACCAGTGGAGGGATGGTCATGACAACAAAAGACAACATTGCGGCAGAGGGGAGCAGGGAGGTAGATGTAGTTCTGAAAGGTGAGGACACTGGCATCATACCTCTAGTTGGAGAGGTGAGACTGGAAATGGGCAGGAATGGTGCCCTCGAGGGCATGCAGGGCATCAAGAACCAAGGGGTCGGAGGCTGAGGAGGTGGCAACCTTAGAAGAGAGGTCGGTGTCAATCAGGTTAACTGTCAAGGTCCACTACACTCTGCTGCTAACTCCGACAGGAGCACATGAAGGGGGCACAGGGTGGAGGTTGGAGGTTGGAGGCTGGAGGTCGGAGGTTGG